>CM074719.1:570565566-570865566 GCA_037306005.1 Rhinophrynus dorsalis
CATAAAAATGTACATGTAATCATTTTTTATGTCATCAATGATGTATGTAAGAGGTCATTAAACATCATATAAATATGCCATCCTCTCAGACTTTCTCATAGGGGAGTATCACTCTGTTTTAGACTTTGAGATTTTCTCATAAGATAATAACTGTTTGAGACTGTGGTTGTCTGCACCTAATCGTATATCTCCATAACTGACATTCAATTATTTTCACCCCCTACCTTAAATCAAAGGGCCATTGTTTTAACATGAGATCATTTACACACATCTTAAAACAGAATTTCAGAGAATTTGGTTTAAAAGAAAAATTAACCATTTCCTCCCCATTATGGCAATGTGTCTGACATTATCTACAACCCTCTCAGTGAAGTAAAACTTTCTTATATTACATCCCTCTAGTTTTAGACTATAGCCTCTTGTCCTAACATTTTACTCCTTTGAAATATACTTCCCTCCTGCACTTTGTTGAATCCCTTCATGTATTTGAATTTTTCTAACATATCCCCTCTCTCTTCTCTCCTCCAAGCTATACATGTTCAGATCCTTTAGTCTATCCTGTTGTTTCTTTTCATGTAAACCAGTCACTATTTTAGTAGCCCTTCTCTGAATTTTCTGTAGAGTATCTATATCCTTCTAGAGATGGGGTCTCCAGTACTGTACAAAATACACTACATGAGGTCTAACTAGAGATATGTAGAGTGGCAGGACCACTTCCCTTTTTCTGCTACTAATACCTCTATCTATACAACCCACCACTGTGCTTGCATTTCCCACTGCTTTATTACATTGCCTGCCTACCTTTAAGTCATTAGAAATAATTACTCCCAAATCCCTTTCCTCTGTTGTCTCTGACAGCACAGTGCCCTTAACAGTATTTTTTTCCTTTGGATTTTTATGTCCCAAGTGCATTATTTTCCATTTATCAACATTAAACGGCAGCTGCCACACTCTTGTCCATTCTTCTAATTTACCTAAATCATTTGTCATTTGGCTTATTCCCCCTGGAATGTCTACCCTATTGCAGAACTTTGTATCATCTGCAAAAAGGAATACCTTACCTTGAAGACCTTTTGCAATATAACTAATAAAAATATTAAAAAGAATGGGCCCCAGTACAGATCCCTGAGGTACCCCACTAGTAACAATCCTTTCGTCCAAATATTCTCCATTGACTACCACCCTCTGTCTCCTGACACTCAGCCGTTGCCTTATCCATATTGCTAGACCCTTAGATTGCCAGCAAGTGGTAGGCATTGAAAGGGTTAACCTTTTAAGTGCCAGAGGGGTACGCAACACAAAGGGTTAAGCAATATTATGTAACCCTTAGGATTATGGTGCAACAAAAAGTGAAGCAATTTGGGGACAAAACAATTGTACCATAGGGAACCACTAAAAATGTCCAAAATACCCATGATTTAAAAGACACTTGTAACATTTTGATTGCCAAGTGGGTAACCCTTGAATGCTGGAGAGATTGTATAATGCCTTGGTTCACAATATGTTGGGAGACCATTTTGCTGTACAGGTTAACTCTCTGACTACCAGAGGGGTATGCAATGCATTGCAAAGCAGTGCATTGCATACCCTTCTACCACTCAAATGGTATAAAAAATAAATGTTAGGTATAGAATATAAAAAACAATTCCCAGTATTAAAATAAATACAATTATGTAGTAACCCCAAAATTACAGTCTTAAAAGTACATTAACAGTAAACGATAAAAGAGGTAAAAGCCTCATGAAAAGGATAGTAACGTTTCACAATAAAAGCAGCTCCAATTAATCTTCATAGTATTTGGGCCATGGAGAGTGTTATTTCAGTACTGTCAGAGTTGTAGTTCAAATGTAATTGAATGATAAAGTATCCCCCTCCCACCCCTTTTACCTAGTGTAAACTGCCTCCCCTCAAATGTGGAATCTGGTCCACAGACCAGACAGCTCACTGCAAGGGACAATCTTCTTACTGTGAATATAAGGAAAACCCTGCCCCCCTTGACAGGTTTTTTCCTTATGTTAATTGAAGTTTGCCCTCTCTGTGATCCATCCAGACAGTCTTGCTGCTTTAAGGTGAGCAGTGTTACATCAGTAAAAGGGGCGGGAGGGGGATACTTTATCATTCAATTACTGTTGAACTACAACTCTGACAGTACTGAAATAACTCTCTTCACAGCCCAAATACTATGAAGATTAATAGGAGCTGCTTTTATTTTGAAGCATTACTATCCCTTTAATATCAAAGGAAGATGATTTGTTCCTTGCAGTGCAGTGACACTCACCTCAGAATGGCCTCTCTTGTGTTTTTTTGAATGATTATTTGTTTACACTAAACTTAATCCTTTGGATTACAGAAGTGTGTCTAACATTATTACACATTAGTATTTAATCCTTTGAGGGCCAGAGTGATACACACTCTGGAAGTTAATTGTTAACTAATATTGGTTAATTCTTTTATGGCACTGAGAGGGTTAAAAAATTCCAAAAGCAAATCAGTGTGTGCAGGGATCAGGCTTTACACACCTCAGATCTCTTGTGCCAGTCAAGGTAGCAGCTCTTCCTGTCTTGCCACAAGGAGAGAGGAGTAGGGGCGGAGCTTCTGTTCACATGCAGCCACCAGCCAAGGTAGAGTTACTTATGCATAGTTCAGCCAGTTTACTAATATGCTTGTGGTAGTACAGAGGGTATAGAGTCCTGGCACATGTGCACAGTCTAGGGTGACAACATATCCTTGATTGCCCAGGACAGTCCCAGACTGTGTGTTCCGGGTCCTGTAGAGAAGACCACCACAAGCGGAATGCAGATATATAATACCAAAAAAACAGCTTTATTCACAGGTCTTAACAAAAACGCCACACATGGTGAAATGTCTCACACGTTTCACACCTGCTTAGTCATTGACTATGTGTTTGTGTTAAGACCTGTGAATTAAGCTATTTTTTGGTATTATATCTCTATGTTCCATGTTCGGTCTTCTTCTCTACAATTGCTTTAAGGATTGGAACTTCCTTGTCCTGTACCTCAGACAGATACAAACATTGGCGGTGAATGTATTTAGTTTGGCTAAGGATCATTCTTCAGTTTTACAACCCTGCAGTAGTGCCATTGGTTTTTCTCTTGTCCCGGGTCCCGCAAAGCCCCTTTCTGGAACAATACAGAGTCCCTGAATGAAGACTCTAGAGCACAGACTACTCAGATGCAAAGTGTAGCCAGTGCTGAGCTATAAGAAAATGGCTTCCATTTAGAGCTTCAAACACTAGAGAGACAACAGATCAACTTTGTGACCAGTGGCGTAACAATAGGGGTCGCAGCGGTCGCACCTGCGACTGGGCCCGTCAATTCAGGGGCCCGGCCACCGCCTGCGACCCCCTTGCCCGCAGAAGTCACTTAGCTGATCTCCCACTTGGCGCGCCGCTCTAGTAATACAGAGCGCTGGGAGATGACATCATCACTAGAGCGGCACGCGGGAGCTTCAGTTCAAGAGATCTGTGCCGAAGGAGGCACAAATCTTTCAAACCACGCCGCTAGACCACCAGGGACTGGAGGTAAGGGCAATGTGGAGATAAAGGGGAAATGTGGAGATGATGGGGGCATTGTGGAAGGGGCATTGTGGAGATGGAAGGGGCATTGTGGAGATGAAGGGGGCATTGTGGAATGGGCAATGTAGAGATGAGGGAGGCTTTGTTGAGATGAAGGGGACATTGTGGAAGGGGCATTGTGGAGATGAAGGGGGCATTGTGGAAGGGACATTGTGGGGATGAAGGGGGCATTGTGGAGATGAAGGGGGCATTGTGGAAGGGGCAATGTGGAGATGGGGGGGGCCATTGTGGAAGGGGCAATGTGGAGATGAAGGGGACATTGTGGAAGGGGCAATGTGGATGAGGAGGCCAATGTGGTCGGGGGGGGCCATGGCAATTCTTGCACCAGGGCCCGGTGGCTTCTAGTTACGCCTCTGTTTGTAACATAAAACAGGAGCTGCAACACCATTTTCTTGTAGTGTAAAGCTGTGTGAAGGCTTGAGGCTTGATGTACATTTTCTTGTAACCCAGCACAGGCCCCACTATTTGTCAGGTCAATGGACACTTTACCCTCTATCATTTTGAACTCTGTGATTCTCTGGAGAAAGCACAGGTTGAGCAATGGTGTCTAATGTTGTTACTGAGGAGATGTAGTCTGCCACTCATCTCAGTTGTGTCCTTGAATAGCAGAAAGAAAATGTGGTCACCCTAATGCACACTATTAAACTATGTAAAAACTGTGATTTAACTCCTTGGATGTTGCATTGCTTAGCAGTGTGTTGATGACATCAGCTGTATACAAGGGCCCTAAAATGCTACAGGACATAATGAGGCCTAACATATTACATTTGAATCTATGCCCTTGCACCACCTGGTACCTGGGTCATGTTATGGGACCTGTGAATTAGCAGGATTGGGGTGTGCTGTACTCTTGGCACCCGCCCACAAACAGCCCTGCATGGTAACCACCAGCTGGAGTGTACATGGCTGGTTCTACCTTAACTTGGGACCTTGGTACATAACTTAGTCAGGGTGTATTCAGGCTTGGCCTCTCCAAGGGTTGGGGTTTAGGACTCCCCACATTATAAGCTAGTCAGTACCTAGTAGGGGATGCTGGGAGTTGCAGGCCTCAACAGCTGTGGGGTCCCTGGCTGAATTTACTCTAACTCAGGAAATGCCCATATGTACCAAGGACCCAATACAAGGTGTAGTCAGCTTTGTGCGCTCCACCTTTCAGGGCATATGACCCAGCATGGGTCCAATGGGGCCTGACAGGTGGAGATGAGAGCCCTAGAGTGAATTCATCCTAACCTGGCAATAGGTCATATGTTCTAAACAGTGGTGTAACTATAGGGGTCGCAGGGGTCACACTTGTGACCGGGCCTGTGCACTCCAGGGGCCCAGCTGCCCCCTGCAACCCCTCCACCTGGCGTCCGGCGCTCTACTAATACAGAGTGCTCGAGATGACATCATCTCCCAGCGCTCTGCATTACTGAGAGGACAGTGCGGGAGCTCCAGGTAGGAGATGGGTCCATTGTGGAGATTGAGGGGCATTGCGGTTGAGGGGGGCCAATGTGGGGGGACGGGCATGGATTTCTTGCACAAGGGCCTGAAGACTTCTAGTTACGCCAGTATAGGGTGTAATCTAGACACTGCCTAGTTGAAGATACTTGGCATCCTGGGCCCCAAAATTTGGAGAGCCTAAGTAGTGATGTATTTAGGCTTTCAGTTGCCCTAGGCCCAATCTAGTGCATGTGCCCCCCCCCATACTTTGCAATTCCCTCACTATAATGGACCATTACAAAGGACACAACCCTTTCCTTAAAAGACACAGTAGCACAAATATCAAGCTACAGGGAATATATCTGATCTTCACTGGCAGCTACTTATTAGCCACATGTGACTTAATAAATGCCCCTGTTTATCTCCTGTCGGACTATTTATATGAAGGTATCCAAAGGGTTAAAACAGAGAACCATTCAGGTTGGATTTCTTCACTTAAATAGGCAAATGACAATAAAATGAATTGAGAACTTTATCTTTAATATGTATTGACACGCTACTTCACAGTAACGAATTGATCAGAGTAATCAATCCTTCATATTTGTGCAAAAATATATCTATTTTATTACAATACAATATACAATATATAGAAAAGTATCAACAACAATGAAATATATAAGTGATTAGCAATTATAATAGGTACATAGAAAACCACCCCACACTAATTACCATGAGGATTACCAGCGGTGCAAGGGTTAACCACACATTGGTATATTCAGAGGTGTAATAACAATAATTGCATTCAGTAGCATAGAACAGGTTAATTGATTGTTACAATTAATATAATACAGTTGGCCGCAGTGTCTATGAATACCTTTGCCCCAGAAACTGTATAAACTATGCTAATTATGATGTAAGGTGTATTGTGAGATGAATTAAATAATTCCTCTAACAATTCCTTGTATCATATCTCAATAATAATCAAATTTATGGAATAACTGGAATAGAATCCCAGATTTAAATCACTATAATTTAATTATATACTGAATTCAATATTGCTTACCTCTGAATAAAATAGATAAATTGCAATTAATATAGTCAATCAAAGATTATACAAATAATCTACTAGAATTATTCTAGTAACATATGTCTAGTAATGCAACATATATCATAATTTTGACTACAGCAACATATGTAAAACCTATAGGCACTCCAAGGGTTAATCCACTCGTTTAAAATAGGGGCCACACCCAGAAGTTATTTTGTCTATTAGAAGTGAATACCTCCAATTTACAAAATATAAGCCTATCACATATACAGAGAATTCCAAAGAAAACACCACTAACAACAGACAAATAGCGGTTAAAGGGTTAATAACTGGATTCAAATAATTTCCTATGAAAAATATTCACTATTATAATCTTCCCAGAACCACAAAATATTACTCTAGGAATACCAAGATTTATATTAGCTAATATAGATAACCCACGCTATATACTGTATTACATTGATTGGCAAAATATAACAATTTCCCAATAAATATATATATAGATTCTATTACTTCCAGAATTTAAGAGCTAAATATAGCTTACTATAAATTATCCCAAATGGTTGGCCAGTCCACTTAAGACAATTATAAGACTATTTACATTTCTTCAACAGGAGAAAAATTATGAAATTCTGGATTAAATGAATCTAAATGAATAAATGATATAGTTAACAATCAAGATTTCTTTGTATTTGTCTGTGAGGTGGCAGGATCAGGTGTTGTCAGGAATTTAATCAGCAGAGCCTTCTTTTGCCAGGAATCTAAAAGTTGTTATATGTTTTCCTCAGGAGTCAAGAGCCCCTAGGAGTTTTCTTTTTCAGGAAGTGAAGGGACCCGGAACCAAGAGTATTTTGGTATTATATTGGCAATTCTTGCCTTATCAGTAATCCCCACCTCTTTCTAATGATTGGACAAAGATCCATCTCATTATACCGTGACATCATCAGTATGCCCTTATTGGATATTAATATATCCCTAATTATTCACGGAATGTGGATACACCAGTCATGACGCTCTCAAGACTATAGACGGCACTCTTACTCTGCTTAACATCTTACATATAATCGATTTTTATGTCATCAATGATGTATGTAAGAGGGCATTAAACGTCATATAAATCTGCCAATGTTTTTCAGACGTTCTTATAGGGACTATCTTTCTCATAAAATAATCTTAATTGCTAGGCACCATGGCTGTCTGGCATACTCTATTTATCACCATTACTGTCAGTTAGTTATTTCTCCCTCATAGATGCCCATTAGTATTCCTTTGTCTTAAGGATGAGATAATCTGAACACATTTTAAACAGAATTTCCAGTTAATTTCTACTGTTAGAGTTAACCCTCTAAGCTCCCCCAGGACAAAGTCTCTGACACTCCTTTCATTTCAATCACTAGTATCAGTGTTTGTAAACCTGAGGCCCTCTATGCCCCAGCTAGTGTGGACTACAAATCCCATCATCCCCAGCCAGTGTCTTGTCAGGAATGATGGGAACAGCTAGAGAGCCCCAGTTTCCCTTCTTTAAAGGCTAATGATTGAAATGACATAGTTACAAACTGATATCATGCGGGGTTAACATGTAATTGTCAGTGACAGGGAAGAGCAGTAAGGTAATGCTGGAGACTGTAAAGCATAAAATCAATATAAATATAAGACAGACATAGTGAGACAATTGTCATGGTGACCCCCAGGTCTCTGTCCCAGTTCAGAGTAAATTGGGCACCTGGGCTAGGTTCCACTATGTTAGTGTGCATGCACCCCTTGTGGACCAGAATGGACTGCAACACATTTGGTTAATGTATTATTAAAAATTGATGCAAACTTTACTGTGAAAAGAATAAAACCGTAAAGTTATGCTCTTTAATTATACATTTCTATTTCATTCAAAGCAAATACAGCATTTCACAGGGGGAATTGGAATTTACTTAGAATGTCATTATTCACTTTTAGATTTTCAACCACTTTCAAATATAACATAATGACACTGTACATATTTCTTTCAGTTTGACCCCTTTAAACCTATGAAATTGACCCAAACATGGACGCCCCTTCTCCTCAGTAGAAAAACAAATTGGTAATTGGGAACCCTACTCTTCCATTGCAATCCACCACACACACTGACCACTTGGACTCCTAAACTCCTGAAACAGATGTCTCACAAGTTACATGTCTGTCTAAAAAAATAATTTAATGTCTTCCTTAATAGGTCATTGATAAAGGAGATTGTTGGTAACTTCATGTTGACTCTGCAGTTGTCACCTCGGTTAGGCTGGGACACTCTGCCATTAGGAAAGGGCGTCAAACCTGAAACATACAGAACAGACAGGATTACTTCATTATCAATGAATTACCCATCATTTTTAGGCTATTTGATGATGTGTTGACACTTCTTTCTGTAACGGAGTAAATTATTTGATGGAAGACAAAAGTATTCTGTTTATATAGATTCATTTATAAATACATATACTGATGTTCAACCCCTTAAGGAACAGGAGGGGGTATGTACTAAGGTGTGATAAAGAGGTGATAAAGTGGAGATAACTTCTCCAGTTTATCACTTCTCCAGTTCCTGTGTTATTCAATGGAGCACATACAGTAAGATCTCCAAAACTAAAGAAATCTTAGTGCATAGGCTCTATAGAATAACATAGGAACTGGAGAAGTGATAAATTGGAGAAGTTATTTCCACTTGTCACCTCTTTATAACTTCTTAGTGAATTTCTCCTGGGGGGTATTTAAAGGCTAGCAACAGACTGATTACATTCCTTGAGCTGAGGGGAGGGCTGAAACTGATTGCTCTGGTCTTGGAGGAATCAGTTTCATTCTCCTGGCATGATCACAGTGCGCCTTTAGATAAATAGGCCTTATTGCCCTAGAAGATCATGCAAGATCCTAGGCAAAGGGGTTTGTCTGGTTTAACCTCTTAAACCCTAGATCTAGTAATCAAGGGTAAAAAAACCCTTTTAAAACAATGTTAATTTGTATCTGTTTTATTTGGTGCAATTTGTGTGCTCCAAAATTGCACCTGTTTTCCATAGTATGAGTGTCACAGAGGACAAATACATGAATGTCTTCTTAGTGACCCTTGGTCTGTGATGAGGTTGGACAGTGATAGTTACATTTCTGTACTTAACTACATGTAAAAGTACTTACATGAAAGTTACCTCCACTGAGCTTGTTAATTCAATCTACATGCCTGCAGAACTTCATCCAGTGATCGGAATCATCTTGGTCATAAAAGATGTACAGTATGACATGGACCATCTCATGTCACAGAGCCTGTAGGACACACACAGATTGCTGATTATTACATTGCTAATATTTACATTGTTTTATATTAATGACAGATAAATACATTTCATAGACTATAAGGCTGTATTCAGTAAGATAAAGAGGTGCAATGCTGGAGAAAACCAACAGCACTATAGTTTACAAAGAAAAAAGTCTAAAATGCCCATTCATTTAAAAGGGGCTTTTAACTCCTCCAGCGAGATCTCATATGCATTGCCTTAAAATGCGTTGTGAGTCTTCTTTAACACAAGGGTTGGATTCATCAAATACAATGCTCTTCAACAGCATTTCCCTGAGATCACTGAGGGATACTTTTGGCTATTCATCAATAATATGATGTGCTTTTCTGCTTTTACATATGAGAAGCAGGGAAATTTGTGTAAATATGCCAAACAGTCGATAAAACCACGCATACACAAATGCGAAAATGTGTATGTGTGTGTTTGTGTGTGTGGTGGATCAAATTGGTGGATATATCTGTTCATCGCTTATTGATGAATAGGTAAAGGCCAGATACAATTCAGCAGTTGCTGAATGAGCTAATGGTTAATGCCTAAAGAAATTCTCCGATTTTCTTTCACGTTGAGCCATGCATCTTGATGAATTCTGGCCTAAGTGGTTAAAGGGGAAGTAACAGCATTGTACAACACAGACTAAATTACATTTCCTGGCACATTAGACTACTGTAGCATTTACATTCCAGAGAATCAAGTAACAGGAAAATATTCCAGTGTCTAACACTAACCCACTTCCAGATTTTAGATAACTATGCAGTAGACATTTCTGTTACGTTTTTATGTCTGACAGCAAAAAGACTGTACTGCAAATGAAAGAGGTAAGTGTCCTTTGCTCAAATTAAGTTATCATGCTTTATAGTAATGGAAGCTGTAATATTACCATGGATTGGTTTTCACGTGGTGGCTAACATGTGGGAAGGGCATACAGGGAGATGGTGGATCAAACAGAGGTGAGCTACTGGCTCACTAGCTTCCCCTTCCTGATTCACCCCAAGTAAAGCAACCAGTGTCAAGCCACTTCCCTTTGACTTCTTGAGCCTTGCTTTGGGATCATCTTCCAACACTAATTGCAAAGTGGCTTTTAAAAAATGAGGGGTTGTTTGACTTTCTACTCCCGGGATAGTGTGCACAGAATGTTCCCAGAAGTTCCCTCTATAGGAAAAATTATTAGGAGGTGCCATAAGCATTAATGTATATCTTTCTTTTAAAGTTGTCTACCTGCACTAAAACTAAACACTTATGTATACCAGGTGATCACAACACTAACTGGTAGTAACGTGCATATGATTATTGTTGGATAGGGGAGACTTTTCTCTTTGTCACAAGGATGCTCCCTGCATGATAGGAATTGTAAGGGGGTGTCTTCTCTCCCATGTGTTACAAGTGTAGCCTAAGCAGTGATAAAGAGGTGAAATGCTTCTCTAGTTTATCACTTCTCCAATTCCTTAGTGATTCTATGGAGCCAAAGCACTAAGATTTATTCAGCTTTGGACAGCTTAGTGCATAGGTTCCATAGAATAACATAGGAACTGAAGAAGTGATAAACTGGAGAAGTTACCTCCACTTTATCACCTCTTTATCACTGCTTAGTGAATCTCCCCCAAAGTCTTGTCTTCAAACACCCTACTCTAAACAGTAGAGAAGTGCATCCCCAGTTGTCCATCTGATCCTTCTGGGATTTGTGCAAAGCTGGAGTCATGATGACTCCAGAGTCTGACTGATCACAGACGTTTCCTTTAAGTGAACTCTCACATGTGCTGAGGTCCAGGAATTATCACTAATATCCCATCTCCAATACTTTTCAGAAAAACAAAGGGACAGCTAAAAATCAAACTGATCATAATAATCTTACGTTTTCCTTCACTGGCGTTTGCCTATCGTTTCTGTGTGCGTCTCTTAGATGTCATCTGCCTCTCTGCGCCGTTTAGAATGCTGAGGTTCTTGGTCTTCTTCCTCAACATGGAGAGTGTGGTCGGACGATGTGCTTGCTTTCCTCTTTCTTTTACCTTTTTTGGAACTTTTCTCTGGTTCTCTCACTTTTATGAAAGTACCACCACACACACTCTGATGTTGTGCCCACCAACTCTCCCGACAGGATGGAGGCCTGTTAATGGCTCGTTTAATGTAGCCCTGGCATTGTCCACTGCACTGCCACCAGTGCTGACGCATCTCATCAACAGAAACATCCCAATGGAGAGGAACCTAATCAATTGGAAAAAACACAGAAGAACCTTCAGTATGAAGCAGATCTAGTAGCAGAGATACACACAGTGCAGGGAGTTTATTCACCAATCACTAGCCCTTATACTGACAGTAATAGATAAGCAGTTCTGGAGCAAACCATCAGTCCCACAAGGGTAAATAAAATCCTACCAATAATTCAGATGGGGCTTTTAACCTCTTTTATGCTGAAGAAGTCTCCATAACATTGTGAAGTAATCCATTTGAGACGTCTCTAGCACTCAGGAGGTTAAAAGTCCCATATAAATCAATGGTATTTAGTGAACGTTTAATTGTCCATTCTGGTGTACTCTGTTCATCTTTTGCTTTCTGATTGACGAGCTTTGTATTTCATAAATATTATTATTTTAACTCGTTAAAGACCACCCGATCCGGCACAGGGTGTCCGTTAAGGACCATGGCGCTGTTTTATCGTCTAGTAGTCTGCGATGACAGAGAGGAGAGCAGCCTCACTGAGATCCCAGAATTCCATGACGTGCCAGAACCATCACCGGTCCTTTTGTACAGGACCACTGTGATGGACCTGGCATGGTATGGGTTGTTAAGGGGTTAATCCCTTAGTCCTGAAAATTATACTTGAAAATGGTATTTATAGAAAATCACTAGACAGATCTACATATGTAGAAAGCATTATGTCCCCATTTTCATGTTAACCCCTTAACGTCTGGCAGTTAAAGACCAGGGAGCTTTTTTTTTTTAGTAACATAGTAACATAGTAAATTAGGTTGAAAAAAGACTCAAGTCCATCAAGTTCATACTTCGCCTCATACCTCAGTAACTGAGAATTTTTTAACTTTCCTGCTACCAATTAAATTAGTCTTTATCAGACCTTCCTGATCAGCCTACTGATAAACAGTATAACTCTGTATGTTCCCTTTTGAAAGAAATGTATCTAATCTTCTCTTAAATGTATCTATTGTATCTGCCATAACTACCTCCCTGGACTATTAATTCCACAATTTAACAGACCGTACTGTAAAAAAAACCTTCCTCTGCTGAAGTTTAAACCTCCTTTCCTCTAATCTCAAGGGGTGTCCCCTGGTCACCTGATCAGGCCTTGGAATAAATAGGTCACTGCAGAGATCCTTGTATTGACCTCTCTTTAGCTAAATGTATTCAGGGGTCCACGAGCAGTGCGCAACCACACTTGGACCCCTGAATTCCATGACGTGCTGTGACCATCATGGATCCTTAACACAAGTTTACCCATCACGCTCATAGCATGTCATGGGTACTTACGGGGTTAATAGAACTGTTCCAGTTCCTCTTAGTATTGAGAATCCAGTGTATTTACACTGTGTTACCCACTAACTCCAGCAGGGGCGCTCTGGGGTATGGACTACAGTGTGTGACTTCTGCTGTGGTGAATCTCAGTGGACACACGCTACCAGTAGTTGACTTTCATACCAACAAGCTTAGCATGCCAGCTCCATAGCACAGGAAAATGACTCACTCTGATGCCATATGCTCTATGCCTTGTCTAGTACATAGACTATAATATGCCCCCAAATATCCACTGACTGCCCCATTGTCCTCCCATTGGTGCACGCAGCATTAAGGGGAGGATTATGGGTGTAAGTATCTTAGTAAAATGACATTAGGAGGTGTAGAGACAGAAGACCAATCCTAGGCCTGGTTTGTAAGGAATCATCACTGTACAGCACTCCTCTGTCACTACATCAGTGATTGGGACACAGAATCACGAGGAAACCAGTAACAATTCCACATTCCCTGAGGATAATGTGAATCATAAACAGATATCCAGGCAGAAAGTGACGTATTAACCCTTTGAGTGACAGAGGGGTATGCAATGCATTGCAGACCAATGCAGTGCATCCCCCTCTGGCACAAAAAGGGTTAAGAACTTGAGCATTTCTGAAGTAAACCAACAGCGTCCCAGCAGACCAATGTGCAGAACTGGATTCATATCCCAGGCTCCCATAGGCAAGGCACTCTAGGAGCCCTTAGCTCCACCCATAGCCACACCCCCCACCCTTCACATGATTCCACCCCCTGTCTTATCCGCGTATGAAGGCACAGAAAATACCCTTGTCCTATAACAAGCGTGAACAAAAGAATAAAATGGTTTAACCCCCTTGGTTGCTAGAGAGATCCACAACGTATTTCACTGCAATGCACTGGAGAACTCTAAAACATCCAAGTGTTTAACAGTAGCCTCTACAGGGATGTAAAATTGGTACAGGGACACTGAAATTGCTTGTGACACACCAATAACAGAGAATATGGGTGTGGCCAGCACAGCTGAGGTGACCCTCAAAATATGGAGCACTAGGCAGATGCCTACTCCGCCTATTGGGAAATCCATCCCTGCATATATTTCATTTCTGTGCTTCACTAAAAGTAAAAGCACTTACTTGAATGTTCCCTCCACTCTTCTCATAAATTCGATCTACATGCCTGCGGAACTTCGTCCCGTGCTCGGAATCATCTTGGTCATCGAAGATGCACAGTATGGCATGGATCATCTCATGTAACAGTGCCTGTAGTACACACACAGATTGCTGATTATTACATTGCTAATACTTACATTACAGTAATGACAGATAATGTGTGAAACACACATCATCGGTATGTAAGGGGAGGGGAGGAGAGTTTCCCATTAGCATACAGTGTTGTTGAAGTGCTGGTGATGTGGAAGGGATGTCCTACCTCACTCATCACCAGCAGTAGACAACCCTGAAGTCTGAGAACATCCTCTCTGCCTCCCTCAGGCTTCAGCACCACAAGCAGCATCGCTCCCTTAACCATTGGATTGCCTTAGGGATGTGCATTGCACACCCCTGGGCCAGTCAAAGTGTTAGAGAAATATAGAATACCAATACACAAATACCCTCTCCGATCTATTTTATTTATTACTTTTTTTTAACTTTTATTGCCACTGCTAAGGCAAACCCAACCAAATCAGAAGCCACTTCTCAAAAGACCTAGAACAGAACACACAAACAAACAGCTTTAAGAAGAAATATCAGATATCAGGGTGAAAAGCTAAAAAGACCACTGTCATAGTCTGCAGTATTTTCTCCCCAAACTTTTTTACCAACTGGGCAGTGTCCACTGTCACTACTACCAGCTGGTGACTGAGGAGGGATAGGCCGTAGACTAGGCTAGGGAGTGTATAGAGCTGATAAAGTGGAGATGACTTCTCCAGTGATATCACATCTCCAGTTCCTATGTGATACTTGGGAGCCAATGCACTAAGAGTTCTCAAGTGGAAGGGATCTTAGTGCATTGGCTCCATAGAATAACATAGAAAGTGGAGAAGTGATATCACTGGAGAGGTTATCTTTATCTTTATCACCTCTTTATCACTCCTTAGTGTTCAGTAGTATAATAGAGAGGGCTGATACACACAGGAGTCGGCACACACCGACCCTAGATCCCTGCATGTATTCTTATGAACTGAGTAGAACTGAGCAATTTTCATACTAATACACAACAATTAGCAATATAAATTCACTTTCTGTACAGAATATATGAGGTAAAAAATAAAGTAGATTTTGGACCTTATTCAACAAGCTACAGAGGAGCAGTTCTGGGGCAAACCAGCTACAGTCAGGAGATAAATGACAATTCACTAAATCCCCTTTTAGTTCAATAGGGCAATTAACTCCTTGAATGCTGGATAAAAAAAAGGAAAGGGGCCCCCTACTCCAGTATTATTAATATATGGAAACGTTAACATGGGGATCAGGGACTCGCTCACATACTAGTAAGATTTATGTTATTATTAGTGTTGGTTTAACCCTTTGGGTGATAGAGAGGAGTCCAGTGCATCACTGTACTAGGTTGTTCAGAGCTGTCTATCACCCATGGGCAGAAACACACATGTCCAGGCTGAAGAACTAAGTAGAAATGAAGTAAATCTCAAGCATGCATACCCCTCTGGCACTCAGATGGTTAAATGAGACTTTTAAACCTTTAAATGATAGTGAGGTCCCCAACATATAACAAGGAATCCGGTGAAGATCTCTTTTACATTCAAGGTATTAAAATCCCATATAAATCAATGAGAATCTTCCTTTGTCCTCTATAGTGTCACACAAGTACTCCATGGGGGAGATTCACTAAAGGTCAAACAAGGCTCAACATGTCCATGACCTGTGGGAGCAGTGTGGAAGCACATGGACAGTATTTACTGAAGTGTCTTCCACATCACACCCCTATCAGTCCGACAAAAATCCGCCCACATCGACATTGAGGGTCTCAACATCGTCTACCTGAGGAGAAGTGGGGATCTCCCTGTACTTTCCTATTCAGTAACCTCCCTCAATCAATCACAAGCCGGGAGAATTGGGAACTGCTGCCTGTGTGGAAGGGATGTCTCCCTCACGTCACCAGCAGTACAACAATCCCTTCAACTTGGAGTGTGTAACGTGTATAAAATATGATACAGAGCTGAGGGATGATTATGTACTTCTTGGTGTACTTTATTTAACCCTTGGCATGCCACAGCGCATTATGACAATCAAAGTGATAAGGGAGTGATGCTGTCCATGGTGCTGAAAGGATCCTCTACACCCCCCTCCTGACCAAGTGGGGAAGCAGACAGAATGCTCTCAGACTTCAGGATTGTTGTACTGCTGGTGATGTGTTAGGGAGGGCATCCCTTCCACATTGACAGCAGTTCGACAACTGTGTATGTTAATGGGGACCTTCTCTTCCCCTTCCCTTGCATCCCTAAATGTTACAGTATATGCAGATGTGTGTCTACAGTGAAATGAAAAGTGCTTTGAATACATCGACAAAATCATTTCACCATATCATGTATCTTTAGTGCATCTCCCCCCATTTCTCCTCAGTGATTTGGCGTCAATGTCTCAATCATAGGTGCAGTTATCTAACTACAATAAAGACCCATAGGCCTGTATAAAGAGAACTGTGATACTTACCCCTACCAGGTCACTTCGTGGTCCTGAGCGAAAACCAGACTGATTGAGGCGGATGACGCATTTCCGAGTATCCGGATCAAACTGGCAGTACCCACCAGCCCTAGACACAAAATGACAGGAATTGGGTCAGACTCTTCAATATTATTTTCACATTTCATGTGTTGTTGTTTTTTTTCTCCAAAATTGTGCCAGAGCTATAATTTATTTAATGTTAAAAGAATATTAACAATCTGTAATGTTTAAAGGAAACAAGAAATAAATGCTTAGTGGCACATTTATCAACTGTTTGCTGGTGCTGCAAGCATCTGATTCATATGGTACCCGGAGACAATACAGGAACTCAGGGGAGGGGATTGATGGGGTTAGAAAGGAAAGAAGGGATGGTGGAGGAAGTGGGGCACCACGGCTAGGGATGTAAACTTGGAAGCTGTCCTTGAATTTAACTGGCTGCTGGGGATTCTGGATCCCATGGTTATTCTGTGTCAATCTGTGCAAAGTAATTGTACTGTAAATGAGCTTACCGCCAATCCACCAATACCCAGGTCATGTGCTAAGTACAAACCTGTGGTGTGTGTAATTGCCACATATATTTATGGGGTCTTTTAGCAGTGGTGCAGTTTGGTATGTGGGAGGTCATGATGAGTGGTTTGGTTGTGTTTCTGGTATCAGTGCATGGTGTGGCGCCTGTGAAGAATGGACATAATCCCGGTTATGGTACAGAGTTATCACTCTTGGGCTACCACTTGCCAAATTCAATACATTAGGGGTTGGATGGTGACATGGCCTTCCGTAAAGTAGTGTTAATAAAATGTAATTTACCGACAACAAGCACTAGGGTGTTAAGTGTATTTGTCATTTATTCACACACTTGTTATTTATACATACCACAGAGATATACACCGCACAACCTACATACACTACACAAACACTTATCATACACATACACACATTACATACACAGACACATACACCCCCCCACACACACACAAACACAAATCATGCACAACGCACCGCACACACAGCACACACCATATGACACACATCAGAGGCACAACTTGCACACAAACACACTCAAGCACACAAGTTATCAGAAACCTTGTACAGGAAATGTATATTAGAACTAACACATATTAATAGCTTTGTGATTTTGAAGGAGATTCAAGATGCCCTGTATTTATATTAGCCATACTTTATTTAAATCAATAATTAATGGGATATTTACATTAATTTGCCAATTGATGTAAATTAGTCAGTACTAACTGTCAGAAAGTGACAGTTGGGATGGAGTGGAAGGTTAATATTTGGCACACCACGCTGTCAGCCAGCACTGCAGCATTTGTGTAAAGTGACAAATACATCAAGCTAAATACCTAAAACTATTATTTTAAATAAATAAAGGTTAAGAGAAATATAGGTGATTTTGGAAACTTTCAAAATCACCCAAACTGATATAATACGAAAGCAGAACATTCAGTTTTCAATTCTACAGTAAAATAAACATTCACCAAAATACTACATGCAATAATATAAATTATTAATATAATTATGATTATTTATATATAGCTAGTTTAATATGCAGTGTTATGGGGAATAACCAACATTAATAAGTGAGGAAGCTGAGAACTTAATAACCTTTTAACGATAAGCCCAAAGTATATATGGTCACATTTGAGCTTTAAAACCAAAGACAAAAACATGGACATCAGAATCCAGGATCTGAAGCCAAAACCAAGGAATGTTCCTGGAAGTCAGATAGAGTTGGCAGTTATGCTTTGCAGTGCGCTGGACACCTCACTGGCATTCAATGGGTTAAATGCTTTGGATTCAAGACCATTCTCCAACAGACCGATAAATAATTAGCTATAAGATAGATAGATAGATAGATAGATAGATAGATAGATAGATAGTAATAGATAGATAGTAACTTACTTTGTCTTCAGTCTGGGGCTCCAGGCAACATGAACCTCATCCAGAAACCCCCAGAAAAACTTGTGGTTCAAGTGATTGAAAAGAAGCTGAAGGTCCACTTCTGGGTCTGGGTCCACCTGTTCTTGTATTGGATCCACCTGTTCCTGAAATGGGTCCACCAATGACAGCTCCAGGTAACTCCAGTCTGTCACTGTATCACCAGGTGAGTTGTCACAGGGGGGCATCACGAATGATCCAGCCCCCTGCTGGTCACAAGAGTCCATAGCAAGTTGTTTTTCAAAAAACTCCAACTGTAAATCGCTTGGATCGGCTTTACTGACACCAACACTAGCACTTCCAAATGAAGAGTGACCAGTACTTTGTAAAGTGACAGTTAGGACAGTTGAGAGAGTGATGTCACACAGGGAGAACTTCCATGTGCAGAGTGGTCAGTTAGAAGGAGGGCTACATGCAGAGAATTATGTAATAGAAGGAGAACGGCCTAGCGCCACTATAACTTATCTGATTGTTATTATTTTATACTCATTTTATAGGCTAATAAAGTAAATAGTATAATGAGCCCAATGTTCAACATGAAATGTGAGTAATTTTGGGTAAAAACTACTATATCATAGGTAACAGAATATCCTCAAATCATCACATTATTTGGGCTTTTAACCCCTTGAATTCAAGATCTTTCCAGAAACCTCACTATCCTTTAAAGGGTTAAAAACCAATTTAAATCAATGGGGATTATATTTTTCCCTTATGGTGCTGTTGGTTAGTACCAGAATTGCTCCAGTTTTCTTCTGAACACGGTATACTGGTCCACTGTGATACCAAGGGTTCTCCTAGTTGCCCAGGGTCTTTATGGGCCCCAACAAGATGTGCAATGTCAGTGGTATATAAGAGAGTGACACTAATGTCCTAGACTGGGAACAAGGTGCAATGTGGCTATGAGGGAGGGAGTAGAGGTGGACTGCACTTAAAGCATTAAATCCCATTTAAAGCAATGGTGTTCTTGTTGCCTATGGTGCCGTTGGCTTACAAGAAGATAGCATCAGGGTTAAATGCATTGTTTTGGCAGTGAAGAGATTATACACCCAGGAACATACCTGTAGCATCTGAGGGGTTAATCATCAAACATTCAATGTATCCTATATAATAATTCGCTAGGATGTTTGTCATGATGCATTCATGCTCAGTAAAGACTGCCCAGGTTTGGCCAGTCTCTACTGCGCATGATTGCATTGCATGAGTGAGGTGATGCAAGTCTGCATTGCGTGGAGCAGTGAGGTAGTGGCAATGTTTTGCGTACCCCTCTGGCACTTAAAGGGTTAACATTACCCAGACCTTGGCCCGTGTACACGGGCTTTTACACTAGTTTGTAATAATTTGCTAGTGCAGTGAACAGGTTAATACACGTTAACACTAAATTTAGTCAGTGCACTCATGTGGCAGTAAAAGGGTTGCTAAACAGAAGCACACATACTAAATGCTGACAATGCGTTGCAGTGGCATTGAAGGGTTAATAAGAATACTTTCAGAGTTAATAAGCATGGTCTCCCACACAAACACTATCTAGGATGTTGCTCTCACTTACTGTTTCAGATAAAATCTGATTGTACCAGGGGTGGATTGTCTTATTGGGGGTTGGGGATCCCCTTGTTGGCCGCACAGTCATGGGCCGGTTGGTAAGATCAGAAGATGTCACCTGATCAGCCCACAATATAGTGAATGAGAGGTCTGTGCTGCCATAAGCACAGACCTTCATATCAGAGATAAGTTGCAGTGGATCGCATGCCTCCCAAATATCAATCTTTAGGAGGGATAGTCCCTCTTTGAGACCCAAATCCTTCTGTCCCTCTTTCCCACCCTGGTGTCCCTCTGGTTAGGAGACTAGACTGTGTTGTTTCTATATCACATTGCTTCAAAATAAAACTCATATGAACATTTGTGTAAACGTCAGTATAGGTGTATTGCCTTTGTACATAAAATACTTTGGTCTTTCGCTAAATCATTGATTCAGTTACAGAAAGAGGTTTTGACAGGTCATGAAATAGCCTAAAATGCTAGGTAATAACCGATCCAGCAGTAATACCCATAGCAACATCACCTAAACCAAAAGTGTCCCTCTTTGGCCATTGCAGATGTTAAGAGGTATATAATCACTGTGTTATAATGCAGAGCAGCAGGAAAAGGCCTCCTATCCCAGCACCCTGTGCCCCCATGTCTCACAGAGATCACAAGGGAGAGCTGACATAGAGGTCTAGGCCAGAGACTGCATAGGGATCCCCAGTAATGAGTAAGGAGCCACTTCACTCCACATACAATTGCAAGGAAACTCATTGGCTGCAACAATGGACAGATGGTGGTTATATGACCGAATCCACAGTGATAAAAGAGCAGTAAGTGCCTGTGTGAGTGTGAGTGTTTTCTAGTATCCACCCTCTTCTTAAATCTCTTACCATTTCTTCTTCTCCCCAGACTCTACCCGTTTAGTCTTATTTTTCATCCCTCCCCAATTCAATCCCAATTTTTTTCCCTTTCTTTCTCCCTCCCCTTCTCTGTCTACATTACACACCCTTCTCTCCATTGTGCCCTCTCTTTATTCCTGTTATACACCAGCGCTTCTCTCCTCCCTCTACTTATGCACTGACATACATTGTCACTTTCACATCCAATCAGATTAGACCACAGATCTTCACTTTGTTACATGTACACAGAGAACTGTATGGACTGAAAAGGTTCTTCTATTAACCCTATGAGTGTCAGAGGAGTATGCAACACATTGTCTACCTCTCTGGCAATCAAAGGGTTAATATATAGCAGTTACAGGTCATTCCTGGTGAGTTCAGTATGCTGGCATGTCTATATTTGTGTGGTATCATTTACATGTCGTTGTGGAGTCTTTACACAAACTGGAATGCCTTTCTTTCTTGTACATCATGTTACACAGTTGGTGTTGGTAATTACATTATGTATAAATGACCTACATGTATTTTATTCATTTTATAAGAAACCTTTCTATAGAAATTGATGGGACAAGGTATGAAGGAATTCACTGGATGCACTTCTGGCATTCAGAGGGTTAATGGTGTGATTATATCAGAATGGTATAAATGTAGGTAACCAGGTAAGAGGAATGATCCAGGGAGAAATCCAGATACAATTCTGGAATTGGGAAGGAACACTTATTTACTTTAGGCAAAATCATAAATGTCTTCAGTAGACTTGTTTTTCCACTGGATCAATAAAAGTAGAACTTGATGGACTTTTTTTTGTCATTTTCCAATGTCATTAGTTAAATAGATCAGTATTAATACATACTACACAGCTTAAATATATATCTTTTTCATAAGCACCTTTAGTAATATAATAATATGGCTACCTTATCAAAAGCCTAAAGGCTGCTAGGGATTGTGGCCTTTTATTAACCTTCCCACATACAAAGTTCACCCCCCACCTATGCGCTTACTTTTCATACTTGACCACCAGGGGGAGCAAGAGGTGGGGGTTCTGAGTAAAAAACAGACATCTGGAGTTAGAAAAGAGTTGGAAAACCATGGAGAGAGAGAGGATGAAATAGACTGGAGGAGAAAGAAGGAGAGGACACAGCTAAGGGGGTATAGGTAGAAAAAAGAAAAGGGGTAATAGGCTGGGAATGAGAGGAAGATCAGTGGAAAGGGCTGGGAGTTGTTAGTATATATATAATATATATGCATACACGCACACAATGGAACACAGCTAGAGGGCGCTGGATTGTATCCACACACTTCACTACAATTTATGTTCCGAAGAGAAACACTCAGTGAACTCAGTAGGGATTTTGCTTAGATCTTTAACCCTCTGAGTTCCAGGGGGACATCCAACGCAATGTGAGGGATACCTCTCTGGCACTCAGATGGATGAGGTGCTCTGCGTGTACAATATATTAGTAATAGTAAAGGTATTGATGTGAAGAGGTTAACCCCTTAGTGACCGTCCGTGCACGCATGCGGCCGCCACTTAACGCCCGCCAAACTTTTTTTTTCATTCCTTAAAATGATTTCCAGGATGTGCATGTACGTCCTCTGTCCACCTGGGACATCCGCTCGGGACGTACATGTACGTCCTCGGGCGGTAAGGAGTTAATAAGCTTTCATCCTTGCAAAAACAGAATGGGACTTATTTATGAAGCTAAACAGGAGCAATTCTGGAGCAATAAAACTGCACCACAAGGAGGAAAGGAAAAATCTGCAAATTCCCATTACATGGATAGTAATGTTTCACAAAAAACAGCAGCTCCAGTTAATCTTCATAGTATTTGGACCATGGAGAGTGTTATTTCAATACTGTCAGAGCTGTATTTCAGGAGTAATTGAATGATAAAGTATCCCCCTCCCGTCCCTTTTACCTAGTGTAAGCCACCGCCCCTCAGATGTGGAATCTGGTCCTGGGACCAGACAGCTCACAGCAAGCGACAATCTTCTTACTGTCAGTAAACCCTGCCCCACTTGACAGGTTTTTCAGGTTTATCCTTATGTTCACTGAAGACTGTCCATCTCTGCGATCCATCCGGACAGTCTTGTTGCTCTGAGGTGAGTAGTGTTGCATCAGTAAAAGGGGCTGGAGGGGGGATACTTTATAATTCAATTACTCTTGAACTACAACTCTGACAGTATTGAAATAACACTCTCCACGCCCCAAATACTATGAAGAATAATTGGAGATTATTTTATTATGAAACATTGCTATCCCTTTAACGGGGCTCTGACATCTTGAATGTTAAAGAGATCTCCAACGCATTGCCTTGAAGGTCTCTTGCATTCAAAGAGTTAAATAAATTGGAATCCTTATTTGTCCCCTGCGGTGCATCTGGTTTGTATCAAAATTGTAGTCTGGTGAGTACAGTCCACTGAAGCTGATGTACTAAGAGCAATTAAGGAAAATGACTGCACTACACGGGACAGATACAAATTCCTACAGCTTCTCATTGCTATAAATGGAACTTTTACACTCTTGACTCTTCAACACTTTTCTTCACAATGTATCAGAAACAGCACCTGAAGTGGTTAAACACATACCTCCCAACATTTCAAATTGCCAAAGAGGGACACTTGTGTTTTAGGGGGTGTTGCTGGGGGCGTGGCTGGTGGGCGGGACATTACCGAGAATATTTAGGCTATTTCATGACCTATCGACACCTCCTTGTGTAACCTAATAAATGACTTATAACAAGATCATAGTATTTTATTTGCACAAACTGATTTATAAACACATATACTGACATTTAAACAAACATTAATGTGAGTTTTCTTGCTGTAGAGCAATGTGATACTCTTATATACACACCACACTGTCTGATGTCCTAAAAAGAGGGACATCAGGGTGGGAAAGAGGGACAGAGGGATTTGGGTCTAAAAGAGGGACTGTCCCTCCTAAAGAGGGACACTTGGGAAGTATGTAAACATGAACAGAGAATAATAAAAGCCTGACCCTCTGACCCTCTCCTAACCTAATACACCACTATAGCGCGTTTAAAACTAGCAATAAAATGGTGGCCTTCATACACAGTTTTTACATGCAAACCTCACTTACTAGTGCCCAACAGAGAACTGACTGCAGGGGGCGCAAGTGTGACCAGGACCGACTTCTCTACTGCATCTTCTTTAAACAGCCCCTTAGTCAGAATATACATTACTACTCAGAAATGAGGAACTCAACCCAAGATAATCCAATACAATAACATCATAGCTTTATTAGGACAAAGAAATAAGCAATGTGATTCTATATAAAAATAAATTAAAAACATGCTGATGGATACAAGTATGGCCAAATTGAGAAAATAAGTAACTAGCATAATAAAGCATAATCTAATAAGAAGAATAAGTCATTCTTATCAGAGAGACATAGAATAAACCTGAAATTTTATTCTGTGATGTGTTATTTAAGAACTAGTATAAAAGTCCGTCTTCGCAGGCCACAGTGCCACCCAGCAGCCTCAGCTGGTGCCCGGAGCCTCTTTGCTCACTGGCCGCGCTGCAGTCATGCACAGTACAGATTGGCCGAAGACGCCGCGGCTGATACGGAGCGGAGTCCTCTGAATTCGGACTGTAGTCCTCTCTCTAGACCAAGCAGTGCCAGGAAGGTGCACAGAGATGACTTAGGTCTGAATTTGGAGTACCTTGCTCGGTATCAGCCACGGAGCGTTTGGGCAATCTGTACTGCTTATGATGGCTTTTGACAAACATCCTAGCAAATTATTATATAGGATATTTTATATTACGTTGCTATCACATGTTGTTATTTTTGCATCATCATGTTCAATCGTTATTAATATTCTTATTACTCTTTAGATGAAGCAAGATGTAGCAATTACTCTGCTGTAGCTTTTTCATTGGCAACCTCTTTTTTGCTCTAATTTTTTTTTTTTAAACGTTTTTATTGAGAGGACAGTAATAGAACATTACAAATTGAATGAGATTGCACATAGTAATCATATGAAAGTACAAAACATACAGTCAAGAAAATATTATAACAGAGTTACAATTGTCCTGTTCTGATTTTTAAAGTTAAAAAACTAACCTAACCAAAACCAAAGCTACCCACCACTATCCCCATCCAGGACCAAGAATCTAGAAAAACTCATCCCACCCACCCTCCCTACCTCCCCGGGAGACGAGCACAACACCTCTTTCGTTAAGTATTTATAAACGTTGCAGATGACAGCATAGACAGCAATATGTAAATAAACATTTAAATAGAATAATATTAGGTAGCCATGATCTCCAGGAGCATCACCGATGGAGCACAAGGCAACAGTTATACATCACGTAGCACTCATTGGTAGAGAATTCTAGAATTACAATAAGAGGTCCATAGACCCCATATTTGATAAAATTTGATCGGTGTTCCCCTATGCAGGTAAAGTTCCTTGTAATGAGGAAGATGATGGTTCACTAAGTTCATCCAATGGACATGTCTGGGAGGATTGCCTGACATCCACGATTGCGCCACCACCTTTCGCACCATAACCAACAGTTCTCTAATCAACACAGTATGAAAATTTAAGTGAAGTTGATTGGGAAGGATAGAAAATACACATGTCTTCAGGGAAAGTGACACTTCACACTGCACTACAGCTGATATAAAGGAGGTTTCAGTTTCAGCAGAGGAAGGGGTTTTTACAGTAAGGTCTGTTAAATTATGGAATCCTTGCTCATACCTCCCAACATTTTAAATGACCAAAGAGGAACTCTTGTGTTTTATGTGGTATTGCTAGGGGTATGGCGAATAGGTTGGGCACTACCAAGAAGTTTTAGGTTATTTCATGACCTATTGACACTCAGAAGGGACAAAGTTGTAGAATGTGCGACGCCAGGCAGGGGACAATGTGAACTAGTGAGGAGGGTAGAGAGGTATCGGAGGAAGTGGGCAGAATATTCAAGCTTGCCACCCGCTTCCTCCGATGTCTCTCTCCCCTCCACCCGCTTCCTCCAATGCCTCTGTCCTCTTCAATGTCCCCAATAGAAAGATATGATGAAGGGAGCGTTGTGGTCACGGCAGGGCTGCTTCCTCAAGAGTTTCTTTACTTAAATTCATTCATTCACAGTGTCCTACCTTCTGTGTCCCATTGCTATTACTACTTTTGCTCCACTCTCCGTTTGAAGGAGTGTGGAGCAAAAGTACTAATAGCAATGGTACACAGGAGGTAGGGCATTAAAAATGAATGAATCTAAGTAAATATATGTTTAATAAAAGTCTTTTAATTATAAAAAGTTTAAAACACACATACATAGACAGGCAAGGTATCTAGTACACACCTTGCCTGTTAAGCTTTTGGGTTCCAGAGGGGTAGGAAACATGCTAAGCAATGCTTTCCTACCTCTCTGGTACTCAAAGAGTTAAGTGTTGTAAATCAGACAGATTTGTGGACTAAATGGCAGTACCTGAGATGGATGTGGATGGAGTTAGTATGTCTCATATATGCAATATATTTGACATACTAAGGGGGGTGTCGAAAGGGGGCATTGTGTAGTGCTTGGTGTACTAGTTTTCTTTATTGTAACCCTTTGAATGCCACAGGGGTGATCAGTGCACATCCCTATGGCATTCAAAGCTGTCCATGGTGCTGAAAGTCATCTCTGGGTTCTCCTACTGGCTGGGTAGGGAAGCACAGAGAATGCTGTTCAGAACTGGTGACGGTGGTTTTGTACTCTGACTTGTGTGATGTTCTCCAAAAAAAAACAGGTGTTAGATTTCTGGAGTGAAATGTTGCAATTTAACTCACGTTAGCTCTAACTCTAACATTTGAATTGCTCTTGGCTTCGCTTGTACATAATCCTCTGTGGGTGAGATCTTGCTGTTCTGGCGACGGGCGACATGTGTTTCAGAACTGCCGTTGTTTCTTACTAGTGGGAACATTTGCATTGCTTACTGGCGGTACAAAACCACCGTCTCCAGTTTTTTCTGCCGAAGCCAACATTTGGATCCAGCCCTAAATGTGAATAATTGATCTAAGATAGGTGTGACCACAAAAGTGGGTGTGGTTAGGAGTGGGGAAAAGGAGAGGATATGGGCGCCACAGGGTGTTGTGCCTAGGGGCACCTGAGATGTAAATCCAGGCCTGACTGAGACCCTGTGGGTTCTTTTCTAAAAAACTCTCTACTGCCCAAAGCCACTATGAGATTGGTGACAGAGAGCTTCTGGCTATTATTCTGGCTCTCAAAGAGTGGCATCACCTTTTGGAAGGTACCAAAAACCCGGTGTTAATCCTTACTGACCACAAAAATCTGACTTATCTCTCAGAGGCTAAACGGCTGTCCTCTCGTCAGGCTAGATGGGCACTTTTTTTTTGTCTCGGTTAAATTTTGTAGTGTCCTACCTACCAGGCTCAAAGAATGTTAGGGCAGATGCCCTGTCCAGACAGTTCGCTTTGGACATTGAGAGGGATGAAGACCCGGTACCCATTATTCAGCCTGACCGTATCCTAGCAACGGTGCGTACTAGCATCACTTCGCCACTGGGGGAAGAGATTTTGGCCTCTCAAGCTAGGGCCCCTCCAGAAACCCCTATAGGCAAGTGTTTTGTGGACGAGCCATTTCGAACCCGATTGTTGGAGACATACCATGCCTCTAAGGCTGCTGGGCATATTGGGAGGGATCAACTAATATGGTCTCTGTCACAGTTATTTTGGTGGCCCTCCCTCAGAGCCGATTGCTCCGCTTTCACCGCAGTCTGTGCCACCTGTGCCCGTGCTAAGACTCCCAGGCATCTCCCAGTGGGCCTACTCCAGCCTGTACCTAATGGCGAACGTCCATGTTCCCACATATCAATTGACTTTCTGGGACAGCTGCCTGTATCCAGGGGGTACACATTTATCCTAATGGTGGTGGACAGGTTCTCTAAAATGGCTCATTTCGTGCCTCTCACTGGCCTTCCATCTGCCCAGGAATTGGCTATGATTTTTGCCAAAGAAGTGTTCCGCTTGCATGGGTTACCCAGAGTGGTGGTCTCGGATCGTGGGAGCCAGTTTGTGTCCAGGTTTTGGAGGGTATTTTGTGGCCAGATGGGCATACAATTGTCCTTTTCCTCCGCCTACCATCCCCAGACCAATGGGGCCGCTGAACGTGCCAATCAGGGACTACAACAGTTCCTGCATTGCTTTATCACTGATCATCATGATAATTGGGCCATCCTGTTGCCATGGGCAGAGTTTGCCAGGAATTGTGCGGTTAATTAATCGTCCGGGAGCTCCCCATTTCTCATTAATTATGGGTTCCAGCCTTGCCTGCTCCCGGACTCATTTCAGTCACAACAGATTCCTGCTCTGGATGAGCATATGGCGCAACTTCGTTCCACATGGGCACAGGTTCAGAGGTCCCTCAGTCAGTCATTTCAGCGAGATCAGCGGCACGCTAATCGCAGACGGCTACCAGCGATCTCATTTCAGGTAGGGGATAGGGTATGGCTCTCCTCCAGAAACCTCAATTTGCAGGTGCCCGCCAATAAGTTGGCTCCCCGGTTCATTGGCCCATTTAAGGTTATCCGGAGGGTCAATCCTGTCTCATACGCATTGGAACTCCCAGCTTCTATGCAAATCCATAATGTGTTCCATGCATCTCTCTTGAAACCCTTGGTTTGCAACCGCTACACCACCACTCCTGTGATTCCTGGGCCAGTGGACGTTCAAGGCCAGGAGGAGTACGAAGTCCAGAGTATCATTGACTCTAGGAGATTTAGGGGGAAGTTGCAATATTTGGTCCATTGGAAAGGTTATGGCCCGGAGGAGCGCTCTTGGGTAGATCAGAAGGACCTCCATGCACCTAGGCTGTTGCGCAACTTCCACTCTAAATATCCCCAGAAACCAAGACCTCTTGCAGGGAGAGGGGGTCTTTGAGAGGTGGGTACTATCACGGTGCCCGTGATCCCTTGTCTGTCTGTTTCTCCTATGTCGCTATTCTATTGGCTGAGGAGGTTTGGCCCGCCCCCAGTGACCTTTTTATACCAGCCATTGACACTTGTCACTCACCCTTTCGTGGTGTTCCTGAGCCAGTGTTGCTGTTCTCTTTGAATCCTGATTCCAGTGTACCAACTTGGCCTGTCCTGACTACGCTCCTGTGTTCCTGTTTGATGTACCGATCCGGCCCGGCTGACGTTTCTGCTTGTGATTGAACCGGCTTGTCTGCGAATCTCCTCCGTGTACCGACCCGGCCTGGCTGACGTTCCTGCTTGTGATTGACCCGGCTAGTCTGCAGAACCATCTCCGTGCACCGATCCGGTCCGGTTGTACCGACTTGTTCCTGAATCCTGTGTATTCTGCTTCTGGCACTACGGTCGCCGTTGCGATATTCTGACTTCCGCTGAGGCTGCTTACCGGACTGTGCACCCCGCTGCTGTTCTTCTCCTGTGTAGGCTCCCGTGCTGAGTCTCTGTTACCGACTGCTGAACTGTGCCTTCGCATTGTGTTACACAATGTATCAGAAACAGCACTTGAAGTGGTTAAACACATACCTCCCAACATTTCAAATTGCCAAAGAGGGACACTTGTGTTTTAGGGGGTGTTGCTGGGGGCGTGGCTGGTGGGCGGGACATTACCGAGAATATTTAGGCTATTTCATGACCTATCGACACATCCTTGTGTAACCTAATAAATGACTTATAACAAGATCATAGTATTTTATTTGCACAAAATGATTTATAAACACATATACTGACATTTAAACAAACATTAATGTGAGTTTTCTTGCTGTAGAGCAATGTGATACTCTTATATACACACCACACTGTCTGATGTCCTAAAAAGAGGGACATCAGGGTGGGAAAGAGGGACAGAGGGATTTGGGTCTAAAAGAGGGACTGTCCCTCCTAAAGAGGGACACTTGGGAAGTATGTAAACATGAACAGAGAATAATAAAAGCCTGACCCTCTGACCCTCTCCTAACCTAATACACCACTATAGCGCGTTTAAAACTAGCAATAAAATGGTGGCCTTCATACACAGTTTTTACATGCAAACCTCACTTACTAGTGCCCAACAGAGAACTGACTGCAGGGGGCGCAAGTGTGACCAGGACCGACTTCTCTACTGCATCTTCTTTAAACAGCCCCTTAGTCAGAATATACATTACTACTCAGAAATGAGGAACTCAACCCAAGATAATCCAATACAATAACATCATAGCTTTATTAGGACAAAGAAATAAGCAATGTGATTCTATATAAAAACAATTAAAAACATGCTGATGGATACAAGTATGGCCAAATTGAGAATATAAGTAACTAGCATAATAAAGCATAATCTAATAAGAAGAATAAGTCATTCTTATCAGAGAGACATAGAATAAACCTGAAATTTTATTCTGTGATGTGTTATTTAAGAACTAGTATAAAAGTCCGTGTTCACAGGCCACAGTGCCACCCAGCAGCCTCAGCTGGTGCCCGGAGCCTCTTTGCTCACTGGCTGCGCTGCAGTCATGCACAGTACAGATTGGCCGAAGATGCCGCAGCTGATACGGAGCGGAGTCCTCTGAATTCGGACTGTAGTCCTCTCTCTAGACCAAGCAGTGCCAGGAAGGTGCACAGAGATGACTCAGGTCTGAATTTGGAGTACCTTGCTCGGTATCAGCCACGGAGCGTTTGGGCAATCTGTACTGCTTATGATGGCTTCTGACAAACATCCTAGCAAATTATTATATAGGATATTTTATATTACATTGCTATCACATGTTGTTATTTTTGCATCATCATGTTCAATCGTTATTAATATTCTTATTACTCTTTAGATGAAGCAAGATGTAGCAATTACTCTGCTGTAGCTTTTTCATTGGCAACCTCTTTTTTGCTCTAATTTTTTTTTTTTTAAACGATTTTATTGAGAGGACAGTAATAGAACATTACAAATTGAATGAGATTGCACATAGTAGTCATATAAAAGTACAAAACATACAGTGAAGAAAATATTATAACATAGAGTTACAATTGTCCTGTTCTGATTTTTAAACTTAAAAAACTAACCTAACCAAAACCAAAGCTACCACCACTATCCCCATCCAGGACCAAGAATCTAGAACAACTCATCCCACCCACCCTCCCTACCTGCCCGGGAGACGAGCACAACACCTCTTTCGTTAAGTATTTATAAACGTTGCAGATGACAGCATAGACAGCAATATGTAAATAAACATTTAAAATCTAAGCCGTTGGTTGTCTAACATCCCCTGACGAAGCCACTTGTTTTGTTGATACGAGTTGTGTTGGACGGCTTGCAGGGGGAAGACTTTGTTTGTGCCATCTACCTCATTACATCCTTTCAGTCTTATTCTATGCCTCTCTGAGAAGAATGACATATATTACACATCTTATCACAATGTACAAGTATATGAGAGGTTAATATAGGATCTCTCTGGTTTGCTGTTCATTCCAAGACCTGATCAAATAATCAGGTGCCAGCCCTTGAGATTAATGGAAAGGAGGTTTCAGTTTCAGCAGAGGAAGGGGTTTTTTACAGTAAGGACTGTTAAATTATGGAATCCTTGCTCATACCTCCCAACATTTTAAATGACCAAAGAGGGACTCTTGTGTTTTATGTGGTATTGCTAGGGGTATGGCGAATAGGTTGGGCACTACCAAGAAGTTTTAGGTTATTTCATGACCTATTGACACTCAGAAGGGACAAAGTTGTAGAATGTGCGACGCCAGGCAGGGGACAATGTGAACTAGTGAGGAGGGTAGAGAGGTATCGGAGGAAGTGGGCAGAATATTCAAGCTTGCCACCCGCTTCCTCCGATGTCTCTCTCCCCTCCACCCGCTTCCTCCAATGCCTCTGTCCTCTTCAATGTCCCCAATAGAAAGATATGATGAAGGGAGCGTTGTGGTCACGACAGGGCTGCTTCCTTAAGAGTTTCTTTACTTAAATTCATTCATTCACAGTGTCCTACCTTCTGTGTCCCATTGCTATTACTACTTTTGCTCCACTCTCCGTTTGAAGGAGTGTGGAGCAAAAGTACTAATAGCAATGGTACACAGGAGGTAGGGCATTAAAAATGAATGAATCTAAGTAAATATATGTTTAATAAAAGTATTTTAATTATAAAAAGTTTAAAACACACATACATAGACAGGCAAGGTATCTAGTACACACCTTGCCTGTTAAGCTTTTGGGTTCCAGAGGGGTAGGAAACATGCTAAGCAATGCTTTCCTACCTCTCTGGTACTCAAAGAGTTAAGTGTTGTAAATCAGACAGATTTGTGGACTAAATGGCAGTACCTGAGATGGATGTGGATGGAGTTAGTATGTCTCATATATGCAATATATGTGACATACTAAGGGGGGTGTCGAAAGGGGGCATTGTGTAGTGCTTGGTGTACTAGTTTTCTTTATTGTAACCCTTTGAATGCCACAGGGGTGATCAGTGCACATCCCTATGGCATTCAAAGCTGTCCATGGTGCTGAAAGTCATCTCTGGGTTCCCCTACTGGCTGGGTAGGGAAGCACAGAGAATGCTGTTCAGAACTGGTGACGGTGGTTTTGTACTCTGACTTGTGTGATGTTCTCCAAAAAAAACCAGGTGTTAGATTTCTGGAGTGAAATGTTGCAATTTAACTCACGTTAGCCCTAACTCTAACATTTGAATTGCTCTTGGCTTCGCTTGTACATAATCCTCTATGGGTGAGATCTTGCTGTTCTGGCGACGGGCGACATGTGTTTCAGAACTGCCGTTGTTTCTTACTAGTGGGAACATTTGCATTGCTTACTGGCGGTACAAAACCACCGTCTCCAGTTTTTTCTGCCGAAGCCAACATTTGGATCCAGCCCTAAATGTGAATAATTGATCTAAGATAGGTGTGACCACAAAAGTGGGTGTGGTTAGGAGTGGGGAAAAGGAGAGGATATGGGCGCCACAGGGTGTTGTGCCTAGGGGCACCTGAGATGTAAATCCAGGCCTGACTGAGACCCTGTGGGTTCTTTTCTAAAAAACTCTCTACTGCCCAAAGCCACTATGAGATTGGTGACAGAGAGCTTCTGGCTATTATTCTGGCTCTCAAAGAGTGGCATCACCTTTTGGAAGGTACCAAAAACCCGGTGTTAATCCTTACTGACCACAAAAATCTGACTTATCTCTCAGAGGCTAAACGGCTGTCCTCTCGTCAGGCTAGATGGGCACTTTTTTTTTGTCTCGGTTAAATTTTGTAGTGTCCTACCTACCAGGCTCAAAGAATGTTAGGGCAGATGCCCTGTCCAGACAGTTCGCTTTGGACATTGAGAGGGATGAAGACCCGGTACCCATTATTCAGCCTGACCGTATCCTAGCAACGGTGCGTACTAGCATCACTTCGCCACTGGGGGAAGAGATTTTGGCCTCTCAAGCTAGGGCCCCTCCAGAAACCCCTATAGGCAAGTGTTTTGTGGACGAGCCATTTCGAACCCGATTGTTGGAGACATACCATGCCTCTAAGGCTGCTGGGCATATTGGGAGGGATCAACTAATATGGTCTCTGTCACAGTTATTTTGGTGGCCCTCCCTCAGAGCCGATTGCTCCGCTTTCACCGCAGTCTGTGCCACCTGTGCCCGTGCTAAGACTCCCAGGCATCTCCCAGTGGGCCTACTCCAGCCTGTACCTAATGACGAACGTCCATGGTCCCACATATCAATTGACTTTCTGGGACAGCTGCCTGTATCCAGGGGGTACACATTTATCCTAATGGTGGTGGACAGGTTCTCTAAAATGGCTCATTTCGTGCCTCTCACTGGCCTTCCATCTGCCCAGGAATTGGCTATGATTTTTGCCAAAGAAGTGTTCCGCTTGCATGGGGTACCCAGAGTGGTGGTCTCGTATCGTGGGAGCCAGTTTGTGTCCAGGTTTTGGAGGGCATTTTGTGGCCAGATGGGCATCCAATTGTCCTTTTCCTCCGCCTACCATCCCCAGACCAATGGGGCCACTGAACGTGCCAATCAGGGACTAGAACAGTTCCTGCATTGCTTTATCACTGATCATCATGATAATTGGGCCGACCTGTTGCCATGGGCAGAGTTTGCCAGGAATTGTGCGGTTAATTCATCGTCCGGGAGCTCCCCATTTCTCATTAATTATGGGTTCCAGCCTTGCCTGCTTCCGGACTCATTTCAGTCACAACAGATTCCTGCTCTGGATGAGCATATGGCGCAACTTCGTTCCACATGGGCACAGGTTCAGAGGTCCCTCAGTCAGTCATTTCAGCGACATCAGCGGCACGCTAATCGCAGACGGCTACCAGCGATCTCATTTCAGGTAGGGGATAGGGTATGGCTCTTCTCCAGAAACCTCAATTTGCAGGTGCCCTCCAATAAGTTGGCTCCCCGGTTCATTGGCCCATTTAAGGTTATCCGGAGGGTCAATCCTGTCTCATACGCATTGGAACTCCCAGCTTCTATGCGAATCCATAATGTGTTCCATGCATCTCTCTTGAAACCCTTGGTTTGCAACCGCTACACCACCACTCCTGTGATTCCTGGGCCAGTGGACGTTCAAGGCCAGGAGGAGTACGAAGTCCAGAGTATCATTGAGTCTAGGAGATTTAGGGGGAAGTTGCAATATTTGGTCCATTGGAAAGGTTATGACCCGGAGGAGCGCTCTTGGGTAGATCAGAAGGACCTCCATGCACCTAGGCTGTTGCGCAACTTCCACTCTAAATATCCCCAGAAACCAAGACCTCTTGCAGGGAGAGGGGGGTCTTTGAGAGGTGGGTACTATCACGGTGCCCGTGATCCCTTGTCTGTCTGTTTCTCCTATGTCGCTATCCTATTGGCTGAGGAGGTTTGGCCCGTCCCCGGTGACCTTTTTATACCAGCCATTGACACTTGTCACTCACCCTTTCGTGGTGTTCCTGAGCCAGTGTTGCTGTTCTCTTTGAATCCTGATTCCAGTGTACCAACTTGGCCTGTCCTGACTACGCTCCTGTGTTCCTGTTTGATGTACCGATCCGGCCCGGCTGACGTTCCTGCTTGTGATTGATCCGGCTTGTCTGCGAATCTCCTCCGTGTACCGACCCGGCCTGGCTGACGTTCCTGCTTGTGATTGACCCGGCTAGTCTGCAGAACCATCTCCGTGCACCGATCCGGTCCGGTTGTACCGACTTGTTCCTGAATCCTGTGTATTCTGCTTCCGGCACTACGGTCGCCGTGTCGACATTCTGACTTCCGCTGAGGCTGCTTACCGGACTGTGCACCTCGCTGCTGCTCTTCTCCTGTGTAGGCTCCCGTGCTGAGTCTCTGTTACCGACTGCTGAACTGTGCCTTCGCTTTGTGTTACTCGATACTTGCAGAGCATACTCATTCCGATCTATACTGAGTTTAAATGAGCTGCTTAACCCGATCAGTGCTGGCATACTTCCTGTGAACCATTCCACTTCATTCTGAGCCTACTCCTGGTTACCACTACTACTGTCGAGCTGGCCGCTTGTGCTCCTGTATAGTCGGCAACTATTCCACTATCTAGCAGAGTAGTCGGTATTGATTGTTGCGTCCGGTGAGGCGCTATAGGCTTCAGAGTTGTCTCCGGTATATGCCCGTGGGGCTATTGGTTCACCTCCTGTACAGCACCGAGTGATCTCCGGTATACGCCCGTGGGGGCTACTGGCCATCTCCTACTATACAGCAGTCTCGATATTACGCCTGTGGGGGCTTTGGGCTTAAGCTCTGTCAGGTTCCTCCGGTATACGCCCGTGGGGGCTATTGGCCAGTTCTCGCATCCTCGCAGTCTCCGTTTGGGACGCCCGTGGGGGCTACCGACTCTAGCACTAACTCCTATTGAGGCCTGTAGCGCTACGCCCGTGGGGGCTATGCGTCAATATCATCTAAAGCAGTATTGATTGTCATCAGCCTCCTGAGCATTACCATCTGCAGATATCACCACCTTGGGCGTGCCAAACTCCTCATGTGAGACGGACTGTGTAGTATTAACCCTTGAGTAGCCTGTCTACTTCTATTTTCTATCAGCATATACTGTTCTTGTCTGTTCTCATATTTACTATTACTATTGCTCGCTATTCCAGTTAACGCCTGTAGGGGGCGTTCTTTGTCATTCCTTTTATTTAATAAAACTGTGTTTTATTTTACCGGTTGGTCTGAGTGTCTTGAAAACCGTTACAGAGAGTAACCAAGCCACTGGTCAGGCAAACCGAGGCCTACAAGGAGTGAAAGTAACCAGGCAAACAGGAAAGGCAACCAGAGGCTACACTGAGCGGGTAGTAGCCAGGGCCACTGGTCAGGCAAGCCAACGTCATTCACAGATCGAGTAGTCAGCCAGAGCCACAGATCAGAACTGATGTGGGTAGTCAGACGAGCCGGGGTCATACACAGAGCTAGTAGTCAGCCAGAGCCACAGGTCAGAACCAGTGTGGGTAGTCAGAGAAGCCGGGGTCTTACACAGAGCGAGATTCTCAGGCAAACACAGGTCACAACAGAGAGAGCAAGAGTAACGAGCAGGAACCGTTTGTAAGGGCAATGACTCCCAGGCCCCAGGAGGTTTATAAAGGAGCAGAAGGAGGTGGGACCCAATTAGACCACCCATAATAGGCCCATAAACAGGCCTCCTTGTTAGTGCCTGTTACCTGATGTCAGCAATGAGGAAGTGGCCGGAGGCCATGCTGGCCGGCGGCTATACAGAGGTAGGAAGCACAGGAAAACGTAGCCTCTAAGGTAGACTGTGATAGCAATGCACCCAACACCTCTATAATAATCAAGAGATTAAAAATAATTTTGTGTGTATATATTCTGCTAAGGGAGAAACAACCTTTGTTTTTTGCAACTGTTCAGGACTGCAACTCTCTTCTTCCCCAACCTGCAGGCTGGGGCTGATGGGATTTAAAGGGTTAGTAATACTTAAGATGTAAAAAAATATGTTGTAGGGTTTATGTCCCCGAATAAAACAAGGGTTCTCCCACTGCTGAGAAATATTTTATTAAAAAATTAGAACAGCTCAAACTTGAATTTTTTAGGTGCAATATCACAGTGGCCTTAAAATTTACAGTGGCGCTGTTGCTACACTATCCTATGGAGATTTATGGTCTACAGACCAGAGCAGTCCATAGGATGGTGTAGCAACAGTGCCACTGTAAATTTTCAGTCCACTGTGATATTGCACCAAAAAAATTCAAATTTGAGCTGTTCTAATTTTTTAATAAAATATCTCTCAGCAGTGGGAGTACTCTTGTTTTACTTAGGGGGATAAACCCTACAACATATATTTTTTCCATTTTAAATATTACTATCCCTTTAAAGTTCTCAATGGCTGGAAAGCCAAACGAGGCCAATCCATCTTATAGCCCAAGGGTGAGATAATCAGAAAGTGGTGGTAACTGAAATTGCCTGTAATCAGAATAAAAAAAGTTCTTACACCATGGCCTGTCAATTCTCAAACACGTTTCTGTCATTCTTTGCATCCAATTCCGCCATCGCCGTCAAAGGGAAAAAAACATCTTAAAAGTGGGCGTGGCGTAATCTACCATCATATTGTAAGGTATTTTCAGAAAAAAATTTGTTTCAATGTCACTTTTTTATCTGATTAACATCATTTTTTCCCAACAAAATAAAAATGGTCATAACACGGAGAAGACAAATTAAAGTTCTGTTAGCAGGAGTGAGAAGCAATTTGTCATTTCAAAGATAAAAAATGTCTTTTTCTTTGAAAATTTTCACTTCAAAGACAAAATCAAAGACCTTTTTAACATCAGAATTTTTTAAAGGAAATGTTCATCAAGATATTCTTTTCAAAAGTGACGGATTTAATTTTCCATTATGATGACTTTTTGAACATCTTGTCCTAAGTGTGTTCTTGGTGTCAGGCAACAGTTGATGGGTGTAAAGGCTAGGTCATGTGAGAAGTGGAGGCTGTGGCCATGGGTGGGCCTAAGGACACCTACTGTGCCTGGATTTAAGTACAAAATGTATATAAAAAATATGGCGCTAGAGTGTTTGGTCAAAAAACATATACAGAAATAGGTACAAATAATAAAAGACAATGAAGTAACTATCAATTTTCCTATAAGAAATCTTTAATTATACAGATAACTGACAATATATTTTGTCATGCATCCATGCACATGATAAAAGACTAACTTGATAGATGTAACATGTATAATGAATGACGGGATAATATTTAGTGACACCAAATCCAAATTCATGGAGGATGTTACAGTTCAGTCACAATGTTTATTATAATATCTGTCCACAGGTATGGTACAATGTACTGTAATTGTTTGCATTATGTAAACCTATCTCACAAATATTTGGAATTCCGCACAGATTCAGAATAAAATAAAAAATAAAAATCAAATATAAAATAAATAGCAAAAATAACTACTCTACCTATCTAACATTTACCAAAACTGACACTAAAGTGACTAATGAAGTTCCAGTACTACAATGTAGCTATAATCCAATAATACCATAAAAAATGGTGATAAGTTGCATCTTAAAAATATAAAGTAATAAAAACAAATGAAGTCAATAGTATCGCTTATCCTTGAACTGATAGTCTGATCCAAATGAATCTAATAAGTTGTTGAAACAAATCAAAGTCCGACTAGTAGTTCATCAAAGTCCGACTAGTAGTTCATCTCTCTAGATTGTAGTAAGTAATTTTCCTTATGAAAACTAAAAATTGATCACAATGAATTGTAACAGATCATTACTCTTTTTAGAGATCCCACTGATATATGAGGGTCATCAGTATAGGTATAGAGTATTAGAACCACACTTTAAATTTAAATGCATATACTTTTCCACCTCTTATTGGTATCATAATCTCATTAAATACTTGAGAATCATTCACCAATATCTGGGCTCATATAACCCTAGAAGTGTAACAACTCACAGTTGATGACCATTAGAAGACTGCATTCTTTTCCATTATGGATCCTTTTGGCCCCTTTTTCCAAATTTGCTCCACAAATGATCCTTGTCGATCCTTACTTTGATCTCCAGCCTCCTTTAGAATTAAGTTGACATGCAACCAAGTGTGTTTGTCTTCTAATTTAACATATTGATCTTGTGATCCTCCTGGTTTTCTTAATGAGCACCATTAGTAGACCTAAGTGTTTAAGAATGGAAAAGTAAGAAACTATCAATATAACATAACATTCTAAAATGTAAATCCAGCTTTGTGGGCACAGGATGGAAAGCTGTTTACTCTTTTACTTCTCATTCCATCTCTATAGTATGAGCTTGAGGGGCCGATCACTATTTATATAACATTTAATGTTCCTTAATAATAAACATATATTGTTGTGTTTTTCTTATTATTACAGTGTATACTTTTTTTTCATTAGCAATGGCCTCTAATGGCCAGAAAGTTAACTTATAATTCACCTGGGGGGGGATGATGCACGAAAGTTCGATAATGGCTCAGGAAAATGTGGATATTGTGCCGGATCTGTGTCAAAGGCACATCGCCAATTTGCACTAAGATGTCTTTGCCATTATATCCCTATCAATCCGCCACCAATCTGCCATCAGCACTATGAATCTGCAATGGATTCGACAGGTTTGCACTTAACACATCAACAATGGCTTATTTCCATATGAAAAGGCAGGTTAATGAGCCATTGTCCTGATCACGTGGGTGTGTTTACATGTTAACATGGCTGTTTGCCACCTGCACTCAACTCTGATAGCAGCCTCAGTCCCAGCATTGCCTACCTGAGGTTGATGATGTTGGGATCTCCCTTTAGCTCTCTATGGAGCCAGTGGACAGCTTGCTGTTTCTGATACAGGGCAGAGAAAGCAGCTGCCCTCCTTTAACCCTTTCAGTGCCATAGGGATGTGCATTGCATAACCCCCTTGGCATTGAAAGGGTTAAAAGCTGCACTATGAACAACAATTGCCATTAGTGTTTTTGGTAGTGTGTTGCATCTAAGAAATAAGATGGAGTGAGTTTAATAATAACTATAACTAAGTATGTTTCCAAAGTAATTCCTACATTTGCAGTAATTCATAAATCAGTGGACCTAGTAGTCAAATTGTCATAGAAGGAGAGCTAAATTTGATATAACACAGATTTAGTTTAAGTCCCTAGTGCTGACGAGCGCAACACAGTGCACCACTTTGTGAGTCTGATTCTGTCAATAATTACTATGCATACAGTAAGCCTTACTTACAGTTAGGGAAAAAATAATTTAATACCCTGCTGATTTTGTACGTTTGCCCACTGACAAAGAAATGATCAGTCTATAATTTTATTGGTAGGTTTATTTGAATAGTGAGAGACAGAATAACAACAAAAAAAAATCCAGAAAAATGCATTTCAAAACAGTTATAAATTGATTTGCATTTTACGGAGTGAAATAAGTATTTGACCCCTTTGCAAAACATGACTTGGTGCTCAGTGGCAGGTCAGATGTTTCTTGTAGTTGGCCACCAGGTTTGCACATTCCAGCCTTGTGTAGGTCTACAATCCTGTCCCTGACATCCTTGTACAGCTCTTTGGTCTTGGCCATGGTGGAGAGTTTGGAATCTGATTGATTGCTTCTGTGGACAGGTGTCTTTTATACATGTAACAAGCTGTGATTAGAAGCACTCCCTTTAAGAGAGTGCTCCTAATCTCAGCTTGTTAGCTGTATAAAAGGCAGCTGGGAGCCAGAACTCTTGCTGATTGATAGGGGGTCAAATACTTACTTCACTCAGTAAAATGCAAATCAATTTATAAGTTTTTTGAATTGTGTTTTTCAGGATTTTTCTGTTGTTATTCCGTCTCTCATTGTTCAATTAAACCTACCATTAAAATTATAGACTTATCATTTCTTTGTCAGTGGGCAAATGTACAAAATCAGCAGGGGATCAAATAATTTTTCCCTCACTGTACAAAGGAGAAAAGTGTAGCAATCTGGTGCACATCAACTACATCATAGGAAACATAAACATCTCTAAAATTCCCATTGTTTTAAGTGGGGCATTTATCCCCTTGAATGCCAGAGAGGGCTCTAATGCACAACACCATTTAAATGAAGACATTTTATTTGTCCAGTACAATACAGTGCAGGTGGTTTACCCCCTGTGTCTTTGTACATTAGCGGTCAAAAGTTTTGGGACACCTCAATATTTGCTTCTTTTAGTTTTTGCCATATAATTAGACAAAAACATTAGAAAAACATGTCAACATTGAGTATTTCTAAAATCACAACAAATATTATAATCTATTTAGCAGGTTTTTTTTAGCGTTTGTAGATGTGTAAAAGATTTTTAGCGTCAAAGTTAAGAAAAAAAAAAAGTGCATTTGTTACATTTGTTTAATAATATTTTATAAATTGTTTTACAGGAAATTTGATGAAAATAGTGGTACCTTTAGAAAGCCCATCTTATGTCAAGAACAATAGTATATAATATATGAGGGTACATTAAATGAGTAAGAGGAAAAATACAGCTTTACACAAACACAGTAGAAGTGTTAAAACAGCCATGGTCCAGAAGGTACCATTATTTTCATCAAATTTCTTGTAAAACAATGTATAAAATATGATGAAACAAATGTCGCTATATGTCAATAACTAAAAGTAGCAAAAATTGAGGCGTCCCAGAACTTTTGACAGCTAGTGTACATATGGTTCAGTTTACTTACAAATGGAGGTCTGTACTCAATCACAAATAATAAATGTTATCATTGGATTTATCTCTCAGATTCTTACTTAAGTCTATGGGTGAATTTGCAGATAAAGTTATCACCTGCGATTTAATCCAGTCTGGAGTTAGCTGAGCAGTTTCAGAATTAATTCAGGACTAATGACAAGAATGCATTTTCTTAATCTTCTGCATGTTACAGTGCTAAGGTGAAATGAAACAAGGCTCACTGGGAACAAGCTAAAGCATAATTTGCATGTTCTTCAGCTAGTCACTGCTCAAAACCATCATGTTTTAGCTCTCTATTACAGAGGATAAATGTTCATGTACATATCAAACTAATCCCACACAAAAGGGCAGCCCAATACTGAAATGACGAGCATTACAGAAGCAGTGAGGTCCAGTCCCAAAACTGCAGGCAAGTAAGTTCTGCTCTAGGCTACAATCAACCTGTGGAAGTATTTATGTACATATGTATCAATCTATTTACAGTAAAATCTTGCGTATAATACTCACAGTTTTGCCCTCTTCACCTTTTGTGAAGTGGGTGGGAGTGTATTATACAAGAGGGTAAAAGAAATAAAAATAAATGTTGTTTTGCCCCTCCCTCACTACTTACCCTCATCCTTCTTACCCCAACGAAGTCCAATCTGACAGCCTGACAGTGTCCCAGTGGGTGGCATGCTTGCATTTGCCGTCCGCTACCAGCAATGCTCTGTCAGGACTGCAAGATCCTCACAGGACAATACCATAGATCCAATGACCATAGCTAATACGCATTGGATCTATGGTATTGCCCAGCGAGGACCTTGTTGTCCTCACAGGGCATTACCATTGGCTGAAAGGAAAATGTCCTTACTCCTGGCAGAGCATTGCCACCCGCTGAGACACTGTCAGGCTGTTGGATTGGACTCCATTGGGGGTGAGAGGGATGAGGGTAAGCAGGGAGGGATGGAATAAGAGCTGCAAGATGACATTTATGTTAGTGAGATGGGGGAAAACAAGCGTACCTATTATACATATGCACTCTTGTTTTCCCCTATAATCTTGGTGTGACGGTACCAGGATTTACCGGACCCTTTTGGGGTCATCGGTTCCTGACCCACCACTGCTGCTTCCCCTCTTCCCCGGCCGGCTGGAGCCCTGCTGCTTCCTGGAGGTCCTGGATACTCAGGCAGGAACAACTGGATGCTGCCCCCTGACAGACTGGCAGAGCTAGTGAATTTAGATGCAGAATCCTAGGTGGGGTTTCTAGAGGCCATACGCCAGTAGACCGGAGAGGCAATGAATTCCCTCCTGCAGTGGCTGAGGTAAGAAACCCCAGCCCAAGCCCCCTCCATAAATACAGCTGAGACTTGTATTAAGGAGGGAAGAACAGAACAACCTTTATTGATAAAACACACTGCTTATATACACTTCCAGACACTCTTATCAAGATAAGAACACAAATTAGTGCTTAAAAAAAGGACATTTTAACTGGTCCATAATAACCTCCCCTGACTGGTCAATGAAGCACAGCAGGAGTCAATTCACATTCCTTAGCACATGGAGTATTCTTTAAACAAGCCAGAGTGCTGGATTTAACAGCCCACTCTGCAAGCTGGTTTCCCAGATTCACCAAATGTCACACAATGTACAAAACAGTGATCAATATTTCAAATGTTATAGTTCTAAATTATTCCATCTGGTCTCACTTGAGTATAATTTACACCTGCATATTTAAACAGGTTCATATTATACCTGAGATTTTACGGTATATATATCTACACATCTATTTACACATACATAGATATTATCTAAAGTATTTAATCTTGGCAAAAAACAAAACAAAGCAGGATTATCAAAATACATGTTTAGCAAAACACCAATTACCTTCTCGTAAATTCCTACAAAATAGAAGCACCACAGTGGGATAAAATACAATACATTTCTATAGCTCATAAAAATAATTATATCTTGTGATATAATTGTAATATAAGGACTGTGGCTATGCAGACAGAGACAGAATGTTAATATTTCTTGTGGAATCAATTTTCATGTGCTTGCTTTTCAAAACAAAATGTTCATGAATATGATAAACCAAATACTCATTAATATGTAGATTTCTATGAAGTACATATCCAAGTTTCACATAGATTTCAAGCTAAGGAGAGGCTGAAAAATTCTGGATTAAGTTAACTGACCTCTAGTGGACAAATACCTCCCCCACCCGCAAAATTCTCATTGTTTTAAAGGGATAGTAATACTTAAAATGTAAAAAAAAAATATGTTGTAGGGTTTATCCCCCTGAGTAAAACAAGAGTACACCCACTGCTGAAAGGTGTTTCATTCAAAAGTTATTAATTTTCAAAGTTGAATTTTTTTAGGTGCAATATCACAGTGGCCTGAAATTGTACAGTGGCGCTGTTGCTACACCATCCTATGGAGATTTATGGTCCCGGGACCAGAGCTGTCTATAGGATCATGCCACTGTACAGTTTCAGGCCACTGTGATATTGCACCTAAAAAATTCAACTTTTAAAATTAATAACTTTTGAATGAAACACCTTTCAGCAGTGGGAGTACTCTTGTTTTACTCAGGGGAATAAACCCTACAACATTTTTTGCATTTTAAGTATTACTATCCCTTTAAATGCAGCTTTCAACCCCTTGTATTGGTTCACAATATCACTAGTATTCATCTGGGTTGACCCTTTGAGGGGTATCCCTCCGGCACTCAAAGGGTTAAACACCGCATTTAAATCATTTGGAATTTACAGATTGTTTATGAACTTGCTGCCAGAAATAGGGTGATTATAAGTATAGCTATATAAGGGGCGAGTAGGTGCTAACACACCTTTCCACCTGTCTAGGGGTATGTTATCATTAGTACCTCTCTTTAACTCTACTTATGGTATATACTTCCAGGACATAGTTCTGAAGTAAAAACTGGAAGAAGTGCCTTCTATTCTTATTAATAATAAATATTTATTTTCTGCGAGGCAGATAGTTATTCTTCACATGGTTATAACAGGCACTAAGAAAAAGAGGAAACAAAGAGGCGTAAGCTGAATTTGGATATGGGGAGGCGAATAAAGGTCCATGCTCCCCATGAGCCTTTAACATTGTAACATATGGTAACTATTTTGCTGTTTTAATAAAACTCTTAGGAAAGAGACATACATTTAATGAGACTAAAAGATAGTAGGTGACAGGTCCAATTTAAAGTGGAACTTTGACCTTAATTCAAGTCTGCGTATTTGAAAACTGCATTAAAACTACCTAAATGTCATGTTAACCAAAAGGCCAGCAAATTTACAGTTCAGGAGATATTCACACATCGTTCATATTCTAATGTATGCTAATTGTGTCACTGTGCGGCATCAGTGACATTTTCAAATGCTAATTAAGTGAATCAGTTATGTTTCATACTAGTGTAAAAGCCTGTGTACACGGGCCAAGGTCCAGGCATGTTAACCCTTTGAGTGCCAGAGGGGTATGCAACGCATTACTTTGCAATGCTTTGCGTACCCCTCTGGCACTCAAAGGGTTAAGAGTCCGGTCTTGCTCTGGCGGCGCACGTGATACAGTCATGGCCGGTAGAGACTGACCGAATACACAGAATGCTTCCAGCACAGAACTCCCAGCATTCTGTGCTCCCAGCATTCTGTGCATTCAGACAGTCTCTACTGTGCATGACTGCATCGGACAAACATTCTAGCGTTTTATTATATAGGATGCTAATGAAGCCTTTTCAGTGACGTGTCATATGCTAATGATGGTCTCACTGACATTTTATATCTAATGAAGCTCTGTGCCATACCAGGAAGTGTTTAGTTTAGTTCACTTTGTCTAGAAAAAAAGTATGAATATCTCCTAAACTATACATCTGCTGGACTTTTGGATAACATGACATATAGTCAGTTTTTAAAACAGTTTTAAAGTATAGAACCTTGAATTAAGGTGAAAGTTCCACTTTAAATGTGTCTACTTAAACTACATATACTTGTGCTTTTTGTTTAGTAACTGGGGAATCTAATTTCAGCAAAGCTTTTTCTCTGACCTGCCAGATTGTAAAATTTGCCACAAAATGGTGAAATATATGTTTTTATATATATCCATTTATTTTATTTAGTCCTGGTCACCTGTGTTTGTTACCACTCACATAGAGTTTTCTTGAATTTACTTGAAAAATATAGTCTGTGTTTCAAAAGGTGAACCATTTATTTTTACAGACTTGGGGCCATATGTTCAAAGGGATAACGACAAAAAATTGTCGTATGAAAGACAAAAATAAGTCATTGAATGCATGAACAACATATTTTCTATAGAGTATATGACAAAAAATTAGTAATGTACGACACAACTCCAGAATTGACGGCAAAGGGGCGGGGCAAGGGCGGGGCTAAACTATTCTCCAGTGTCACATAGAGGAAAAGAAAATTTGTCGTAACTAACGAAATAAAAATGTCTTTCAAAAGACAAAATTTGTACGTTAAGAAAAAAGTGGAGAGAATGTGTTCTGAATGTGAGAATTTTTGTCTTTAGTTAAGACCTTTTTGTCGTTAGTTAAGACATTTTTTGAGACATTTTTGTTGTTAGTTAAGACATTTTTTTTCATTACATTCTACAGTTTCAGTCATGACAAACGACATATTTCCAATTATAACCGACACTCTCTGAAAATATTAATGAGCCCAACGTCACTGTACTTTGAAAAGTCATTACGAATGACAAAAGCTATTTCGCTACTACTTTGAACATATGGACCTCGGATGTACAAGCAGTTTCATGGAATAGAGAGAATGTCTTCATAAGTAGATGGAAGCCTGCTATCTGATGATATAGCTCTCTCTGTCTCTCCTCCATTTGATGTTATGTCTCTCTCTATCACTCTCTCTTTCCCTCCCATTCATGCATTGACAACCTTAGATACTCAGGGTGAGATGTTTAAAAATTCATCAAAATGAAAAATTTGTTCGATCAGAAGTAAATCCTTCACGTTTGAAAATATGTCTAAAGTCTTTAAAATGATGGCAAGAAGACCTTGATGAACATTGCCTTTAAAAATTCTGATGTCTTTGATTTTGTCTTAGAAATGAAAATTTTCAAGGAAACAAAGAAATTGCTTCTCACACCTGCTAACTACTTTCCTTTGTCTTCTCCAAGTTTAGGCCATTTTTACTTTGTCAGTAAAAAAATGACATTCTTCAGACAAAAAAGTGACATTGAAACAAATATTTTTTCCGGAAAATACCTTACAAAATGACGGTAGATAAAACCACACCCACTTTTAAGACAACTCTTTCCCTTTGACGGAGATGGCAGAATTGGATACAAAAAATGATGGAAATGTGTCTGAGAATTAACAGACAATGGCTTAAGAACATTTTTATCCTGTATAATGCATGTGTCACCTAGAGCCTTCAACATATGCCATCACATATACCATGTATACTATGATGTCACTCTTACACACCAGAAGCTAATTTTGTTACAAAGGGTAAATGATTTTAGTCAGAGAAATGTTAGAATTTAAAGAGTTAATCTTAAAATGACTATTTCTAGCATGTCTCTATTTTACGAGTACATCACTTTCTAACCATGATTAAGACACACATCATTCGTGTCACATTCATTCAGATATAATAGGAAAAGTATGTTTTGCTTAAACTATAATAATTTAACAATTCCATAGTATTCCTCTTTTTGCAATTTAGAGAATATATTGCCAAGAAGACCATATTTTAAATTGTCTTCCATAATATCCAAAATTAACATTACATTATCTGTGGACATTATGCTATGTTTGACTAAATCTAATAATTATATTGATGCCATATGTTGAGTTTTAATATAACTTCGTTTGCATTTACATTATAGTGGTGAACATATGTAACAATTTAGTACCACCAAAGCTGTCCTTTTCTGAGACAGAAGACTAGAAAGCCCGGCCAAAGATCTGTCTCTGTGTCACATCAGCAGGGTTTTCACTGAAACTTCAACAAAAACAAACTTATTGTAGTCTCTTTCCCATCTGGTATAAGAAGATGTTGAATGAAGTTGTACTTTGTGGCACCTTTAACAAGGTCATAGTGCATTATCAGATTTTTCATCAACACATTAAATCTTTATTATTATTTTGTATCATCAACAAATATTTCTTCCAAGTTTATACATAATATCTTGTAAACCACAAGTTAATTTTTCCTAAATTTGAAAACTAGATTTCACGTCCTACGAGGAAATTGATGAAAAAGCTCAGCCCTGACTGTTGTTTCTGTAAAGCTCTGTGTACAAATATGGCATTATATAAGATATATACTGTCTCTAGAGTTTGCAACCTGGAACATGTATAATACAGATATTAGTGAACCTGACCCTAGGGCTTGCAATTTAATACATATATATATATATATATATATATATATATATATATATAAAATAAAAGCTGAAGAGATCATGACCCTAAAGCTTGCAAACTAACAAATTGTAAGCTCTTGTGAGTACTACCCTCCTTGCCATTTGTTTTAATTTATATACTGTAAAATCTTAGGTATAATACGCACCTGTGTATAATAAGTAGGTGTAAATTATACCGAAGATTTCAGGGGAAAACAAGAGTGCCTATGTATAATACGCACCCTTGTTTTCCCACTTTCTACTTACTTCCATTCACCCCCTCCGGATTCCTCACCCTACTGCAATTCTCTCTCAGCACCTTCACTTCCATTCACCCGGTGTCCAATCTGACAGCCTGATATCTTCAAAGCGGGCAGCATGCTTACATTTGCCACTCACTTCTAGCAATGTCCTGTCAGGACATTACACTGCAAGCCAATGGTGATGCCCTGTGAGGATCTCAAGGTCTACGGTATTTCTGGGGGGGTGAATGTAAGTGCAAGTGCTGAGAGAGGATTGCGGTGGAGTGAGTAGATCATGGAGGAGTCTGAAGGGGGATGAATAGAAGTAAATGAAGCCCTTAGGGTGGGGTAAGCAGTAAAAAAATATCAACCTTTTTCTCATGTGTATAATACCCCCCCCCACTTCAAGTAAGGTGATGAGGGGCAAAACTGTGCATATTATACCTGAGATCTTACGGTAAGTGTATCATGTGTTTGTAACAAGTTTTCCCTCATTGTACAGTGCTAATGAATATGCTGCAACTTTCTGTCCACAGAACTTACATTCTAACATGTAAAAAAGAAATGAAAACTCTTTGCCCTACAGGTTGCCAAGTAACATGATGTAATATGGTGCAGATAAGAGAGATCGTATCTCTAGGACTTGTATAGTATAGATATGGGAAACCTTGTTCCTGGGGCTTTCAGTCTAATGTGGATAGCATAGATATTACATATTAATGGATCCCTGTGTTACTCACAGTTGAGGTTCAGGGGTCCCAGCCCAGGCCACCCTCAGCAGTCCTAGGGTCCAGGTGAGTAGAAGCAGTGCTGGCAGCTCTCTGTTCTGGCTGTCCTCTTGTAGCCAGCTACTTTAGTCTGTAGGTCTCTCAGGTAGATATTTCAGCAACAGAGCACAGACACTTAAACTGCAACCAGGGAGCACTGTAGTAGCATACACTGCAAATGTAAGTGCATAACTGGTGTCTGAAGATACATGGTGATGTAGTGTGCAGCTGCTAGGTATTAAGTCACCTCCCCTCCCAGAGTCCAACCCCTTACACATCTTCAGCAGAGCAGCCATCACGTGAGCTGAGCTCTGGATTTATTTTTTATCTGGCAGGCCGGGCAGGACAAAGCTAATTATGAGAGTGAGAAATTAAACAGACACACTCACTGACCGGCGCTTATCACTTTTGGGAGACTCTTTACAATAATTGATGTTCTACTGAGGCCCCCCAAGTTTGGCAGGCCACCAATACAATATACAATATATGTTGTATTGGTGGGACCTCCCTGCACTGCGGTAGGTTGAAGGACCCTCTGCTACTCCTCTGGAGGACACCCTTAGTTGCCCACCAGCAAGTGTGCAGTCAGGGCAGGTTTTCCGTGCAGCTGGTTATATAGTAAATGAATGTAGGACATGTCTGTCAAGCAGCAGTGTTCACAGACTCACATTTTTAAAAATGAACTAGACTATAACACCATATGAGTACAAAACCTGTGGGAAAATCACAAGGCATAGAAACATATAACATATAATTGCGCTAATAACACTGAAAAGGAGACGGAGGGATTATCACTGTTGCCACCATCTACATTCTTGGTGGCATTGTTATTGGCATTGATGAATGATTGGCAAATAATGTAATATGTTCTCCAGTCACCATAATCCTTATCCTCCACAATTACTGAAATCATAGGTACTATTACAAAACAACAGCATTGTTCGCACAGTGAAACGTTTGTGAAAAGGGGAAATGAGGGATCACCCCTTGACTTTTTTGCAGACTGCCCACCCAGAATATGCATGGCTCATTGTATGAACTACGGAGGATCAATTATTTTTATTTATTGTTTGGCAATGAGTATGACCTGTGGGAAGTTAGTCACCCACCACTGCTACCAACCCAGTGTTATTGTTAGTTGTCAGTCCACTAGCCCATCATCACCAGGAACAAAAGATATTTTAAGGTTCACCTTGCCATAAGCCTGCTAACAATGCAATACATTGCTTGCAAAAGTGTATCCATCTGCCCCATTATCAGTTTACAATGGAGGTCCCTGCAAGCCTGTTAACAATTTATTCAAGGCTTATGTTGCTGCCAGACTCAGCCTAACATTTTTTTGTCAAAGCGTATGTATGTTGTAATAAGCCTCAACCTGATAATATTTTTTCCAGAGCTTATGTTGCCATAGGACTGCTAAAAAGTTTTGTTTTGAAGTGTGGGTTGGGTTTTTCACTTCAGCACTCTGTAGCAGTAATGTTGCAGCAGGAATTCTCACTGCCCCTAGACAGCATAGATTGAAATTAGCACAGTTCCTGTGGGAATTTCATTAGTGTGATGACAAGTGAAAAAGAAAAAATGTTTGTTGTCAGGGAAAATTCCCACAAAAAGAAAAAGATACTTTTTACCAACCCCTGATTTTCCCCAGAATTGCTCCACTGGAAGCCCCTTTAGATGTTTCAGTTGAAAGATTTTCAGATTCTTATGTCTTCCAATTAAGTATCATGTTGACCTCCATGAACATGAAATCCAATACTAACTAAAGGATAATTTTGCACAATCACTACACGAAGAATTGAGTCACTGTGGTCATGAATATTTTCTGCACTGATTAATATAAGTTGCAGTTTTTATTGGACAGTCTTAGTTTTCTTTTAATAAAAAAGAAAAAGAGAAAACAAAAGGTCAATGTATCAACTAGCAGAGCTAGAATGGAAAGCTGACTGAAAATTCCATGATTCGGCCTTAGTTTTTTTCGTGTACATAACTGTCAGTAACAGACTTTTTCTAAACTTCACTGCACCAGTTTTGAAGTTTGCTTTTTCTCTTATATTTTGTTTTATTGAACACAATGATATGAAAACTGGCACAAAATAATTTTACAATGACGGTATCAAATTAAAAAGTTAAATTCTGGGACAAATAAATTCCTGAAATGTTCACTGATTTAACCCCACTTGAATCTAAAGAGGGCTCTAACGCATTGTGAAGCAACGCATTGGAAATCTCTGTAGCATTCAAGAGCTTATGGCTATGTTCCTGATAGTAAATGTCAGAGATGAGCATGGTCTGTAGAATTACAGACTTGGTTGTCAAGGATATTTTGGAGAAGGGCGTTAGATTCACGAGCTGTAGGGCCTCTATTTTGGGCAACAGATTAGTAGCCCCTATATGTTTTCTTGGTCTAATAACTCTGTGGGTACTTGGCTATCAGTCAAAGGTTTTTATAAATGTGGAGGTAGATGTAAATGTTGTAAGTTGGCAGATATCGCTAATACCTTTTTGAGTACTGTTATTAAAAAGATTTATAGGATTGATAGCTTTATAAATTGTAATACTGTGGGTGTTGTATATCTTATAATGTGTAATAAATGTTCTAAACAGTATTTGGGTTGGACAACTCGATGGTTAAAAGAAAGGATTTGTGAACATTTAAATGCAATTAAAAATAGTGACATGAGGTCACCGGTTGCTAGACATTTCATATCTCACATTCTGAAGCCTTCAGTTTTCAGGGTATCAAAAGGGTTTCCAGGCATCCAAGAGGAGGGAGTAGTCTATCTAAATTAGGGAGATGGGAGATATAATTGGATAGTTTGTTCTATCAATGGTCACCGTGTCCTATGTTTTTTTTTTAATATTATCTATTTTTTCTGGTCCATCCTTGCAACTGGATTTGTGTAGTTTTTGTTTATAAATCATCATATTACTATTTTTGACTGGTATTTTCTATGTGTGCCACAACCAGTTTATGTAAAATCTATAATATGTCCTGTACTATATTGTTCTGGTCTTCTATATCTATTAGTTTTTATTCCAGTCTGGATTTTATTTGTGTGCGGGAGGGAAGGGATTGCTACAGTGCAGTGTATTTAACTCCCCAGTACTTCCGGCCCCAGTGCCTATAAGTAAGGTCTGCTAAGGTCCGAAATGCGTTAGGAGTTTGTTGGGGGTGTGTATCCCCTGTCTGTATCAATGTTCCTCAAGCTTTTAGTCTTTGAATAAAGATCTGGGATTTTATTGATCTGTGTGTCAGCCTGAGTGAGGACTTTCTTTATTGTTTGATCTTTTGGAGGAGTGGAGTTCCTTGGATCCAGCACTTGCTATCTTTGCTTACTGATGAGATATGAAATACAGAGATTTCAGCGTTAAAGACCAATGGGGAAAGAAGTTTCCAGTTTGTATATCCATTATAAGAGTATTGCATATACACAGCTATTGATGTATTCAAGTGTACCTGTAGTGGTTTGATGTATTGTTCTTCAATTTTATGCATGAGCATTCCCAGGTGTTCACTTGGGGTCTATAGTCCCAGAGGTCATCACCTTGGGCTTCCAATAGTCCCATTTTTATAGAAAGGAACCAAGTTAATCCTTTGGTCAGATGGTCAGAGGGAAGTGAGACAGTACTGGGTGCACAACATGTAAATGTGGATACTTTTCCCATAGATATCAAGAAAGGAAAAGGAAGGCTACAAGTAAACTTAAGGATCATAAATGTTAACCTATATTTGGGCCCCTCCATTCATAATTCCACCGGGGCCTCAGGGTTTCCTAAAACTGCCATGGAGAGGAGTGGAAGCCCAAGGTTCATGGCTAGTCTGTGTGTTATTCAGGGTTGCCAGGTAAATTTCAAGCTTCTGTCCACACATTGCTACTCCTTTTTTTTCAGTTTCAGAACTTTGTCCTTCCATTTTACCTCTCTAGAATTCAAGGGTGTTCAAAACCCCATGTGGTGCAGTTGTTTTTTTCTCATTTCTTCTAGCAGCTTCATAAAGTCTATACCAGGGTTTCTCAACTCCTGTCCTCAGTACCCACTAACAGGCCAGGACTTAGGGATTTCTCTGCTAGAGCACAGGTGTGGTGATCAGAGGTTCATTCACATTGATTAACTCGCCTGCTCTAACAAGGAAATCATCAAATCCTGGCCTGTTAGTGTGTCCTGAGGACAGGAGTTGAGAAACACTGGTCCATACCAACAGCTCTGGCCCTCTAGGCTCACCAAAATGTCAGGTTTATGTGGATATACCTGATTACTCACAGGTGGAACAATCACAATGACTGATGCACTGGTTAAACACCTGTTTAGTGACATTGTAGGAGATATATGAAAAGCCTTCTTAATGTATCTTTAAGAATTGTCGCTAGAATTTGCAACAATAGGTCATATTCATAAAGATGTAAAGTCACGTTTATAAACATGTCTATCTGAGAATATTCTGAGAATTTGCAGAAAAATTCACAAATGAGAATTTTTTTTGCATACATAGCTGTTGCTATATACTTCCATGAAGAAAAGGTTATACTTGACTTTTTTTTAAATTTAATCACTAAAACTTTATACATACATTGTGCCTTATTTCTTATTTGGACAAGACCATTTCTATTCCACTGTTCAAAAAAGTTGACAGTTATTAAAGCGTTCAGTGCCAGAGTGGTCTGCAATGAGTTGGATAGCCCACTTGCACTCAAAGGGTTAAACATACACTTAGAACCATATGTTCAAGGGATAACGACAAAAAATGTCATATGAATGACAAAAATAAGTAACTGTATGCATAAACTGCATATTTTCTATAGAGTATACAACAAAAAACTAGTTATGTCCGGGGAAAGGGTGTGGCTAAACTATTCTCCAGTGTCATATAGAGCAAAACAAAATTTGTCGTTACTAACAACAAAAAAAAGTCTTGCAAAAGACAAAATTTGTTTATTAAAGGGATAGTAATACTTAAAATGTAAAAAAAAATATGTTGTAGGGTTTATCCCCCTGAGTAAAACAAGAGTACTCCCACTGCTGAAAGGTGTTTCATTCAAAAGTTAATAATTTTCAAAGTTTAATTTTTTAGGTGCAATATCACAGTGGCCTGAAATTGTACAGTGGCGCTGTTGCTACACCATCCTATGGAGATTTATGGTCCCGGGACCAGAGCTGTCCATAGGATGGTGTAGCAACAGTGCCACTGTACAGTTTCAGGCCACTGTGATATTGCACCTAAAAAATTCAACTTTGAAAATTAATAACTTTTAAATAAAACACCTTTCAGCAGTGGGAGTACTCTTGGTTTACTCAGGGGGATAAACCCTACAACATATTTTTTTACATTTTAAGTATTACTATCCCTTTAATACTACACAAGGGAACTGACTCACAAAGTAAACTCAAAGTTCAGGTACAGCCTTCACTTTCTGTTAAATAAGGAAAATAGGTTTGCTAGGTGGCCAACATATGCCTTATCTATTGTCACTGTCATTTTCAGTGATCATTTGTTTTGTTGTAACTGGACAGAATGTCCACAATTTTACAGCATCATTCTACTTAATTGGTGTACTGCTTTTCACAAACGGTAGTTATGGCAAGTAATCAAAGAAACTTTACACAGTGAGACACCTGCTGAATAGTCAAAATCAGATTCCGGGAAACAATGATTATGGACAACCGGGTTTGCAAGACTCTTTTTTTATTTATATCACATATTATGACCACTGTTGAAAATGCTTCCGATCATAAAGCTGTCAGAAGTGATCATTTTATATATATATAGTATGTATATAAAAGGCAGTATCATGCTGTGATCTTGCTGTTCTGTCAGATATACCCAAGGGTGAACTGTGAATTTGTTCTTGCCTTGAGAAGTTTTGTTTTTAATTTTGTTTTAAAACAGCAATATTGTTATCCCTTTATTCGTGGGCAAGGGGATACACATAACCAAACATCTTACATTTTAAAGGGATAGTAATGTTTCATAATAAAATCAGCTCTAATTAATCATCATAGTATTTGGACTTTGGAGAGTGTTATTTCAATTCTGTCAGAGTTGTAGTTCAAGAGTAATTCAATGACAAAGTATCCCCCTCCCGCCCCTTTTACTGATGTAACACTGCTCAGCCAGAGCAGAAGGGAGGTGCCCAGGTAGATTGCAGAGCAGAACAATCTTCAATTAAGATAAGGAAAAAACCTGAAAAGCTTGTCAAGGGGGGCAGGGCTTTCATTTTTCTCATAGGAAGAAGATTGTCCCCTTTTGTTAACTGTCTGGTCTATGGACTGGATTCCACATATGAGAAGAGATGGCTTACACTACGTAAAAGGGGCGGGAGGGGAAACTTTGCTTGTGAATATCTCTCAAACCATAAAGGTTTGAGAGATAAGGCTTATATCGTTATTCATGTTTTTTTAATGCCTACAAAATAAAATAAAGATAAAATGAAGTATTACTATCCTTTTAAACATGCCTTGTTGCTCTTCCTTAGAGCTCATGGTTGCATCCCTGTTTCCAGCTCAATGGCTCATAACAATATTCCCTCCCCCCCCACCTACCTATACTTCATTTTATATTTCTCTTTCTTAATCCTCCCGCTTTGTCCTTACTTTTCCTATTTTACCACTCTTAACCTGGCTGGGCCTCAGGCCCTCCAGAGCATAATCTGCACACTCAGACCTTTTGGGCGATTGCTTTATGCCACATTTCTTTACACTTATTTACCTTACATTGGTACTTGACATTGTGTTGTATTTTCAATGTACTTATTACTCTATATCCGATGTTCTGTATCACTTTGTTATATAGCAATAATCTTTTTTGAAAAAAAAAAAAATGTATCTCTCACTGGCAATAGACAGCTCTTTCTTTCTCTGTCCCAAAATATTCACCTTTAAATGGTTGTCAACACGTCCTGAGTCTCTCTAAGAAATCCAACGTGTGTAAACCAAAACCGGTCTAAGCTGCAGGCAGGACTCTCTCTCCTCATGTCGCTTTAGATGAATGAGGCTGTAGGATCCTTTGCCTCGCATCTCCTCTGGTAGAAAAGCTGTGGACAGTGGTCTCCTTCCCTAATTTCTTTCAATGGAGATAATGCGGGCAGGGTTATTTGCCTACCGTCTCTTTAATTATGTGTTTGTGATTTTCTGCTCCTAGTTGTGATATAAACTCAGAATTCACACATGAAAAATAATGTCTTCTTCTTTCTCTTTTGATAGTATTTTGCTAGTAAAATAATAAGGGACTAGTAATTGTAACGTGCGTCGTGCTATTGTAGCACTTCTTCATAGAATAAATCATTGAGTGTGTAAGACTGTATCTTTATAGGTCACCCAAAATGTTAATGAACCTATCAAAAAGGCAAAGAGAGGCTGAGTAAACACACCCAAAAATCCAATTGTGTTTCCAATTGAACCTTACAATTTTCTTAACTCCTTAGTAACCATCTTTTCTTTAAGGGGTAATGTCCCTCTTAGAACTGTTAACTACCTATAACCTAATCTTCAAAATTGCTTTATAGCAGTGGCGTAATAATAGGGGCCCGGCCACCGCCTGTGACCCCCTCTCCTGCAGCAGTCACTTACCTGATCTCCCACTTGTTGCGCCGCTGTAGTAATACAGAGCGCTGGGAAATGACATCATCTCCCAGCCTCTGCATTACTACAGCAGCACGCGGGAGCTCCAGTTGCAGAGATCTGTGCCGAAGGAGGCACAGATCTGTAAAGACACTCCGCTAGACCACCAGGGACTGGAGGTAGGGGAAATGTGATGAAGGGGGCATTGTGGAAGGGGGCATTGTGGAGATGAAGGGGGCATTGTGGAAGGGGCATTGTGGAGATGAAGGGGGCATTGTGGAAGGGGCATTGTGGAGATGAAGGGGGCATTGTGGAAGGGGCATTGTGGAGATGAAGGGGACATTGTGGAAGGGGGCATTGTGGAGATGAAGGGGGGCATTGTGGAGATGGAAGGGGCATTGTGGAGATGAAGGGGGGCATTGTGGAGATGGAAGGGGCATTGTGGAGATGAGATGAAGGGGGCATTGTGGAGATGAAGGGGGCAATGTGGAGATGAAGGGGGCATTGTGGAAGGGGCAATGTGGATGCGGGGGCCAATGTGGGTGGGGGGGCAATGTGGGCAGGGGGTCCCCATGGCAATTTTTGCACCAGGGCCTGGTGGCTTCTAGTTACGCCTCTGCTTTATAGAGTTCTTTTGAACCAGCAAGCATCTGAGTACCTTATACCAACAAGATTGTAAAAACTATAAAGGAATCAGATTGGTTCTATATATTCCTGATATTATATACTAATTTTAACCCATAAATATTATAATTCCTTTATGAATGGTATCTTGCTATAAACTATTTGCAGACCCATAACACAATCTATAACTTTGAACTATTATCCAAAAACTGTGGAAACAGCAATTGTAAAGAAAACACATATTGTTTCACAGTTGTTAAAAAAATTATTTTAAAGGGATATTTAAAGGGATAAGCATAAACAATAAATTCCCACATACAGACTATATGTGATATATATGTCAATCATCCGTAGATGTGTCAACAATTCGGCGGCACATCTCTGGAGTAACGCAACCATAAATAAATGACATTAAATGAATGTAATCGTGTCTATTTTCTCATTCAATCCCTGAGGTTGTAATGTGTCTAATTTAAATATACAATACGATTCCTTTTGACTAAGGGCTTTAAATCTGTCACCATTTGATATGTTGTATGGTATATGTTCCTACGATATTAAAGTTGTACCTTTTGTATTTTTATTATGGTATTTTGAATAATGCTGACTCATAGGGTATTTATCATCTGCAGATATTATTGCTCTCCTATGTTAACGGAAATGTTCTTTTAATTTTATTTTTGTTCTACCTACATGATTTCTATCACAGGGGCACTGAATACAGTAAACCACATATTTTGTATTACAGTTTATGTAGTGTTTTATCTCATAAGTATTTGTCACTGAATTATTTCATTTTATGTGCTGAAAAATTACATGTAATACATCTAGTTGAGCTGCATTCATACCTACAATCGATATCACTGATATCTATTTAATTATTTATTGTCAAAATATTTTCCAGATTTTTGTTTTTAGTGAAAATTATGTTGGGAGTTACTCCTATTTTACTTTCAATATTGGGTCCTATGGTAAAATCGGCCAATGTTTGTTAAAAATTCATTTTATTTTATTATTGTCAAGGTTATATTTAGTTATAAATTTAGGTTGGTTGCAGGGGCATCGCTAGGCAGGGCTAAGGGGGCTGAAGCCCCAAATGTTTCTGCAGCAGCCCCGAATCTGCTGCCTCTGTCCGTTTACCACTTCAAGGGCTGTGATTCCCTGTACTTCCGGCTTGCACTAAGTCAATGTCAGTGCAACCTGGAACTACCACTGGGGGCAGTGTGGTACCATGAGTCACCTCCATGCTGCATTCGGCTAAGCAGAGGATGAACAGAGCATGGAGGAGAGACATTCCCACCATCTGCAGAAATGCATAATTAAAAAGGTAAAGAGAACAGGAGGGCAGTGGCATAAGTATAAGGGACAGAAAGTGCAGCTTTGAGTGCTCAGAGAAGAGTGCAAGGCATTTGGTCTACAATGCCTTGCATACCACTTTGGTACTCAGAGTGTTAACTTACTGTGGCCTTGGCAGAATAAATTCATAACAGTCAAAAACCTTTCTGTCAGAAAGCAAAACTAATATTGTGCTGCTGTGAGTGAACTGCTCAGTCTCTGGGACTCTTGATAAGATCTGCAGGACCATAGTCAGTTGCACCCTTTCTGTACCAGAGAGAGAGTCAGTGTGTCTGTGTTAATGTTAGAGTATAAATTCATATGTGTAAGTGGATGTGTTAGAGTCTTGTATATTTAAAAGTGTATGATGAGTGTATGAGATAAAACAGTTCTACATTTGGTGCCCTGGCAATGTCTATATAAACCCACAAGGGCATAGGAATATATTAAACTCGAGGTCTGAGTCTTCTTTATGTTTTTTTTTAAACACATTGCTCTGTATTTGAATGCTTATAGTTTTGCAGTTCAAGAGCAATCAATTCAAAAGGTTCCCCCTTCTGCCCCTTTCTCTGCATCACTGAGCCTCTCTGTCTGGTCTGGATGGAGCGCTGCAATGGACAATCTTCAGTAAGCAAAAGGAAAATCCTGCCTTCCTTCGTCAAGGGTTCAGGGTTTTCCTTATACTCACTGAGTGAAGATTGTCCCTTGTTGCATCTGTCCAGTCCCACGACTGGTTTACAGATCTGATGGGAGGCGGCCAGAAGGGACCGGAGGGGGATCCTTTCTGATTGAATAGTGCTTGAACTACAAAACTAAGTATTCAAATATAGTGCTATGTGTTAAAAAACATAAAAAAACTCGTACCTCATGTTTAATACAAGTATTACTATCCCTTTAAGTACAGAGTGCAGTGCAAATCAAAATGTGTGCCCTCCTTTCCTAACTTTCTCACCCGTGTGGCCCTAGTACAGTGTGATACATTGTGCCATACATCCATTTTTTCTGTGCTGTGTATTCACTAACATCATGCCCTACTGCTGCAGTCCAGCTCCCCTTTTCCCTCAACCCCACTGCACAACTTACTATAACAACATATTGTTCTGCTCTTTCCTCTCTCTCCTCTTCTTCACTCATCACTCCATCTCCATGTCTCCCTTTTTTCATCTCTACATCTTCTTCCTTCCTTCTCTACCTTCAGCTTTTTCTACTCACCATCTCCAGCTTCTTCCACCCCTCCATTATTGTTATTATAAATTATTTATAATAAACCAACAGATTCCATAACAACTCTTTATCCTCCACTCATCCATCTTCTTCATTCCTACCTCCTTCCATCATTCCTTCCCTCCACCTTCTTCTTTTCTTTGTTTACCTACCTCCATCTAGGTAGGTTACCTCTATACATATTTTCCTAGCTAGGTTAGTCCTTCTGTTGAACATTATATAGATATACCTGACTGCTGTATGACAGACTCCTACCTAGGTAAGTGTGTCTGTTACACACAGTAATTATATAGATACGCCTGACTGCTGTATGATGGACTCCTACCTAGGTATCACAGTGCCTGTGTTCCTGCTCTAACAGCGACATTGTTACTGTGCCTAATTTCCATACTGCCTGCTCCTTGGCCTGTCATCTTTGCTCCACCCAAGGCTTGCCTTTTTATACCCTGTCATAGCCATTCTAAGGTGCCCTTTTATTGTGTATCTGAGCCTTTTGCTACTGTGTTGCTGTTCGTGTACGACCCGGCTTGCCTGACGACGTTCCTGTGTTTCCGTGTATTGCTCCGTTACCAACTGATCTGGCCGAGAACCCGCTCCGTTGCTGAACTGATCTAGCTGAGAACCCGCTCCGTTGCTGAACTGATCTGGCTGAGAACCCGCTCCGTTGCTGAACTGATCTGGCCGAGTACCTGCTCCGTTACTGACTGATCTGGCTGAGAACCTGCTCCGTTGCTGAACTGATCTGGCTGAGAACCATTCCGGTACTGTACCGATCTGGCTGTGATACCCCGTTGCCTCAGTCTGCCTGGCTATTGAGCCTTGCCTGTGCACCTGACCAGTCTGTGCTACCCGTTGGTTTGTAACTGTTCTGCTGAGCCATTGTTTCCGTTGCTATCCGTGTATGGTAGTGCCTCCTCCGTTGTCTGTCTGGCCAGCGTTACATTCCACTGCTTCTAGTTGCCTGTTGGGGTGCGCCGTGTGGCGCTAATCTTATTCTGTTGACCTTGGGCATAGCATTCGTGCTACTGCCACTTACTCCTACTGCCTGTGGCAGTGTGTACATGAGAAGTACCGGTTCAGTACTAGCAAGTGCTGACTGAGTTACTCTGATCTCTCTGTGTCTCCCTCTGCGCTTACTGCTGGGCTCACTCCCTGTGGGAGTTCCTATGTATCTCTGGGCATCTCCTGTTAACCGTTCAGTGCCTAACACTATCTAAGCTACCAGTGTGCTCCTTTGTGTTGCAGTGCCTGGGTGAGGGCCAGCACTACATTGGCACATACTACTGGGTGTGTGGAGACCCTGAGCTCATATTCCTGTCTAGTGGCCTGAGGGCCTAGAGCCAGCACTTGCTCTTGTTCCACTGTCCTAGAGGGGACACCTGTGGCCTTCCAGTATTCACTTCGATCCACCCCTAGTGCTCTAGGGTTTAACCTTGTAAGTGGTGGCCTAGGTCACTCTGGGACCCCTGTCTCATGGTCAGTGTTGCCTCGTTGCATCCGTGGGTTCTGTGCCACCCAGGTGTCTGGGTCTTGTGCCAACTACCATCTCCGGGACTTGCTGCCATCCTCTGTCCTGCTGTCAGCCGGGGTCCAGTAGCCTGATCTCTCCAGGTTCTCTAGTGGAGGGTTGCCTGCCCAGGATACCTCCACTCCCTGTATTCCGTCTCAGTCATTCTGTTTACAGTTATTGCTTACTGCCTATATATCCTCCTTATAGTGTGGTTTCGTTTGTGGGCCTGTGGCCTCATTCCTTGTATGCACTTTACTCAATAAAGTCATTTTAACCTTACTGTTCTGTCTGAGTGTTCATCAAAAATGACACTAGGTAAGTCCTTCTGTTACACACACTTATTATATAGATACACCTGACTGCTGTATGATGGACTCCTACCTAGGTAAGTAGTTCTGTTACACACAGTATTTATATAGATACACCTGACTGCTGCATGATGGACTCCTGCCTAGGTAAGTGCTTCTGTTACACACAGTAATTATATAGATACAGCTGACTGCTGTATGATGGACTCCTACCTAGGTAAGTGCTTCTGTCACACAGTAATTATACAGATACACCTGACTTCTGAATGATGGACTCCTACTTACATAACTCCTACTGTAATACACAGTAATTGTATAGATACACCTGACTGCTGTATGATGGACTATATTTGTAAGTCCTTCTGTTACATACACCAGTTATACAAAGATATAGATTCATACATACCTAGGAAAGTAATTTTGTTACACAGTAGTTATATAGATACGCCTGCCTTCTGTGTGGTGGACTCCTACTTGGATAAGTCCTTCTGTTACACACAGTAATTATACAGATATACCTGACTGCTGTATGGTGGACTCCTACCTAGATAAGTACTATTGTTACGCAAAGTAATTATATAGATATACCCGACTGCTGTATGAAGGACTTATATCTAGATAAGTCCTTCTGTTACACCCAGCAATTACATAGATATCCCCAACTGCTGTATGATGGACTCCTTCCTAGGTAAGTGCTTATGTCACATGCAGTAATTATATTTATACGCCTGACTGCTGTATGAAGGACTCCAACCTACATAACTCCCCCTGTTACATTTAGTAATTACATTGATATACCTGACTGATGCATGATGGACTGCTACCTAGATAAGTCCTGTTGAACACAGTAATTATATATACCTGACTGCTGTATGACACAAAAACTATCTAAAATTCAATAAACACCAGAATTATCTAGGGCCCCTATGCTCCTGACTAGAAGTGGAATAAGACTGGGTGTACTTCTGTAACTATCACTGAACAGTGGAAAAATCTAGGGTGCCAGACAGTGTATATTTGATTCTCTACTTACAAGGAACTGTAGAACAAGTCTGAGGTGTCAGACAGAGTATGTGTACTTATGTACCTACCAGTGGATGGGAAACAAGACAGTGTATGTATAGTTCTGTAAATACCAGTGGACAGGTCAACAAGGGTGGGGTGTTAGACAGTGTATGTGTGGTTTTGTGACTACTAGTAGAACAAGGCTGGGGTGGCAGACTGTGTGTGTGTGCAGTACTGCAACTACTAGTGGGCCCTTTATGTTCCAGTGGCATGGGGTCCTCTCAGAGAGTGCAGTGGGGGCCTCAGCAATGTGTTATGCCACTACCACCTCACGTAGTGTTGCAACTTGCTGCACTGTGCGAAGAAGATGGCACCGTGCCAGATGTGACCTCATATCTTCAGTTTAAAAAAAAAAAAAAATTATTCTCATGTGGTTGTCATCAGTGATGTGGCTGGTGGGTGCGCTGTTGAATTTTGCCATGGGCTCTGGTACCAGATCTTTTTGGTACCTAGGAACGCCCCTGGTTGGTTGTATCTTTAGTTTCTTTTGGTATATAATAATTAATCCTTTTTTAATCTTTTTCATGGTACAAAAATGTATCCTTAAGGTCTTTAGATAATCTTTGGATCTTCATCTTTTGAACAATTTTGTCTAAGTCTGTGAAACTGTCCCATTGGTATGTTATATTTCCAACTACTAAGGTGACAACTCTCAAACTAAAGATAACCATTTATACTTGTAGGTTTAATGTATGTTTCAGTAACTATTCTGTTGTCAACAAGAGATATCATCTCTGTACCATCATTTTAAGTTATATTATTTTATTTAGTTTAGAGAGCTATTCCACATATTTGTTTTATTTGTAGCCTGTCTTTGTGGTCAACCCCTCCATGATCACAGTGGGATTATAGCTGCCTATTAAATAATGGTAGGCTATTTACTATTAGAGTGCCATTTTCACTGTATTTGCAGCAGTTATCCATATATATATATATATATATATATATATATACAAAAAGAAGGAGGCAGCACCAGTGGGACTTCTTAATCATATTTATTATTAGGCACAAGGGTAATAGAAAAGGTTGACGTTTCGGTCCAACAACTAGGACCTTTATCAAGACAATTTGAGCCAAAATGGTGGATCATTTAAAAAGACAACGCTACACAGAACGCATGGCCCGAGAGAGAGTGGTGACGTCATCACCGGGCCACAGATACGGGAACCGCGGTGTACAAACATCATCACTCCACTGTGCCGATATGAATTGAAAACAGACACAATTCATATTATGTGCTAAGCATAAAGTATACACGTACATATAGTGAATCACTTCTTGGTGACCATGACAAAAACAGAGTTACTACCCACCTGGGGAAACCACTTGCATCCCGGCGATGGGAAAGGCAGACTATATATTATGTTATATGATAAAGCATGGGAGTAAGTGACACATAGTAAAAGAGGTGAGACTCAGAAATTAAGCGAATGATCGCCCTATATTACATAGAGGCAGAAACTCTCTAAACGGGCTATTATTTGAACAAAAAAAAGCAGTACAGCATCAACAAGTCTGTCTAATTGAATGTGGCGATCTGTAACTATATGAAGCCTGAGAGCGTGCTTAGGATACATTGAATGATGGAAACAGTAACAAAGCACATACTGAGAAAGTATGTTTGTACTGGAGCGAACATAGCTGCTGTTAGCACAAGTGCAGAGGTGGTAATGCGATGAAATGTCCCAGTTCCTCTAATAAGGTCAAGTACACATATCCAAAGTTAAATTCTACCTGACTGTCACCTGCACATATACATAGATAACAACAAGCCCTACTGGTATTGAAGTTCACCATAAATATATGTCCCATGTACACATGTACAGGGTATCAAGTGGTGTGGCTAAGCACTCAGAGCAAGGAGACACATGTGGCCATGGATCCCCCCATATTACTAAATGTAGGGTAAAATATAATCAATATTCAGGGTCATCTCATCTGCAGAATAATCCAGAGAGGAGGGGAGGGATGAAACAAGCAAAAGTTAATTTATATTGAAGTCATTATTATTGTACCAGAACGACAGTGACATTCAGTCCTATTATGAGTGGGTGTTTGGAGTGGCAACACCCATACAGGGATCTATGCCCACCCAACCCTGGAGGAATGTGATCTGTCGTAATGGGATTTAATGTCTTTGATACCTATCACCTCAAGAAGCCATCGTCAGAGTTGGGATAGCTAAAATGAGGCCTCTGTGTAGACAATGACAAGTCTGGGACAAATGTTTCACCTCTTCTCTTCCTAGAGGGGTTTACTATCCCAGCTTGTATATCAACTGGATAAAAAAAACATGAATAATTGGTATTATCATTCAATCTGCGAGGTACCAAAGTGTTCAATTTATGAATCCATTTTTCCTTGAGTTGTAGCAGTAATCTGTTCCTATCCCCTCCCCTTCTCAGTTTAGGTTGATGGTCAATTAGCATATATTTTAAATCTGCCAAAGAGTGTTTGGCTTGTACGAAATGTCTTCCTACTGGTTTGTCACTGTTCTGAGATTGGATTGCTTGCCTAATAGATGTTCTGTGATTTGTAATCCTTTCCTTAAAAGTAGTAATGGTTTTCCCTATGTACATGAGGCTACATGGACAGATGATGAAATAGATCACATATGTGCTGGTGCAGGTTAGTTTGTGTTTAATATAAATTTTTTTGCCAGAGTGTGGGTGTTTGAAAAATTTAATTCCCCAGTGATCACATTTCTACAAGTGATGCAGCCTGTGCACTTATAGCAGGCCTTTTTATCTGTTTTCAACCATGTAGAGTATTTGCTGGTGTAGCAATGCTCAGGATCTGTCAATACCAGTTTGTCCCTTAAACTGGGGCTGCGTTTATAACTGTGTAGTGGAGTTTTGGAAAAAACTGTAAGTATCGTCACTGGACAATATGTCCCACCTCTTATTAATAGCCTGTTTTATCAATGTGCTATGCGTAGTATATTTAGATGTAAATACTAATCTATCCATTGGTGGTTTGGTTGTTTTGTTTTTAAGTAAGTCAGTCTGGGTAAACTGAAAGGCTTGTTCAAAGGAACGTTGGAGTGTGGATGTAGTATATCCCCTCTGTAAAAATCTGTGGAAAAGTTCCTTAGCTTGGACTTCTGCTGTTGCTCTATTGGAATTATTCCTGATGATTCTCAAGAACTGAGAGTAAGGCACCCCGGACTTGGTATGAGCTGGATGAAAACTTTGATAGTGTAATAAAGTATTTCTATCAGTGTGCTTTTTATAGTTGGTGGTACCTATCTGATTAACATCACGAAAAACTGTCAAATCTAGAAAATGTACCTCTTTTGGATGGGCTTGCCAAGAGAACCTCACAGGGCTACTGAGTTGATTAAGCCGGTTGGCAAAAAATTCAAGGTTTCCCTTCTACAAGAGGAATACATCGTCTATATAGTGACCGTAGAAAAGAATGTGGGTGTGCATATGTGGAGCAAAATGGTATTGTTCATATTCAGCCATATACATCCTAAATATGCTGTGTTCCCCTGTTTAATATTGAGGAAGTTCAGAAGCACCAACTGCAGGGGATGACATCACTTAAACAGTGACAAATCACAAAACTTGATATCTAAAAAGAGAATAGAATGACCAATGAATGAAAGATTTAATCACCATTAATATAACACATAGCAAGCAGAAGAAAAAATAAAGGTGCCTCTTATAATACAAATAAAGAAAAGAAAAAAAGGTATAATGATCAAAATGGCGGCAAGATGTACCCTGGTGTAGTGTATGGTATAGGGAATAGGCAATAAAACTGTTGCAAGTTGTCAGTATAAGAGTGAAACAGCGGCACATTGCAGAGCTTCACTCAATGATAACAAACAGGCAATTAGTATTATATGGAAAGAAATAATCGAATTAGCGGGCATGAACAGTGGAATGTAATGAGAACTGGGGTCACATTGGGATGGTTCACCCTGTAAAAGAGGTCTCCAGTAGGTCGCAACACCACAGTGGCACCAGATTCTTGTATACATACCTACAAAGAATGATATAGTGAAGAAAAAAGGAGAATAAATGAGTGGACTAAGCAACTGTTGGAAGGTGCCAGTGCCCGAGCAGAAACCTGGCACATTGCAGTGCTTAAATATAGAAAGCAAACAATTTGGTTAATGAGAGGAAAACCTAAAAACAAATATAAAATTGAAGGTGAAGTCTATCCATGTGATGAGGGCGATGAGAAACCAGATCACATGCACATTGCAACAAACAGATACTAGAGACAATTACACAAAGTATACACTCTAACCATTGTGTAAGAAAAGGAGAAGTAAATAAACAAAGGGTTTTCACTTAAAGGGATAGTAATACTTTTGTTTTAACTTAATTTTATTTTGTAGGCCTTAAAAAACATGAAGAATGATATGTCTTATCTCTCAAACCTTTATGGTTTATGAGATATTCACAAGCAAAGTTTCCCCTCCCGTCCCTTTTACCTAGTGTAAGGCATCTCTTCTCAGATGTGGAATGCAGTCCATAGACCAGACAGATAACAGCAGGGGACAATCTTCTTCCTATGAGAACAATGAAAGCCCTGCCCCCCCTTGACAAGTTTTTCAGGTTTTTCCCTTATCTTAATTGAAGATGCAGTCTACCTGGGCACCTCCCCTCTGCTCTGGCTGAACAGTGTGACATCAGTAAAATGGGCGGGAGGGGGATACTTTGTCATTGAATTACTCTTGAACTACAACTCTGACAGAATTGAAATAACACTCTCCAAAGTCCAAATACTATGATGATTAATTAGAGCTGCTTTTATTATGAAACATTACTATCCCTTTAAATCCTATTATGGCTTAAAGTGCTTGATACCAATAACCACACAGAAGTGAAGAGACACATTCAAGCTAATAAAAAGAAAGAAAAATGCATAGTGCCTAGGCAGCTAGAAAAACTCACACAAAGAATTTTAAAGGTCTAGCAAATGTTGAGACTATACAGGTGTGTAAGAGAGGAATCCTATTATCGTCTAATAATGGAGAATAATCAATGATGTAAAGGTAAATATTATGGAGGGGCAAATGGCCAATCCAAAGAAAATAAGTCAAATTCTGGACTTAAAAAAATGCCAAGAAAATGACAGCGTGATAAAGCAGGAATCAGGATAAGGACAACTAAAACATCTAGTCCTATGTGATGGGGGACGAGAGACTGTGCAGACTGTGGGATCTATGTCCAGCCACAAACTGGACGGATGTATGATTCAATCCTGGGGATGATCACATCCAATCCATCAGAACAAAGTGTTTGAATGGCAACACCCATATATAAAGGGACCCATGCCCACACAAGTATATAAAATGCTTTTTGATGGCATCCTACAGAACATAAAAAATAAAAAAAACAAAAAAACAAAAGCAAAGCTAATATTTGCCTAATTTTATGCTTCTATGCTTTTGTTCACTTAAGTGAGAACTTTTTTACAGATACTTCAAAGACAAGAGCGATACAATCTGTAATAACTGATTTCCTGACCATAGTCTACGTCACCAGACTTGTACCCTCCTCACACACACTTGTTTCCTCATTTTTTCCTTTACCAGGATTCTCTCATTATCCAACCTCCTTACCTGCCCACTTGACCCGATTCCATCTCAACTACTTAGAACTTTCTCTACCTTACTAGTCACAATTTACTACTAGAATATTCCACATTCAGATGTGCAATAATCATAGCTAATCTATTAAAAAATACTCAGACTCCACTTTTCTATTAGTCTATCTCCCAAGCTCCTCAAAAGACTTGTATACAACCATCTGACCCAGTTTTCTCTGATCTAACATTCCTCACAACCCCCTTAAATCCCGCATCTGCTCACAATACTCCACAGAGACTTCACTAACAAAAGTAGCCAACAACTGACTCAGCTTAATCCAAGAGATACTTAATCTCTCTGCAGCATTTTACACAGTTGATCACCAACGTCCCTTATAAGTTCTGCACTCCATTACAATCAGTATTAAGGCCCTATTCTGGTTCTCATTATACTTTTTGGATCATTTCATCAGTGTCTCATTTACTAACACTATATATACTCTCTTCTGTCTCTTTCTGTTGTGGTACCACAGTCCTTGGCCCTCTGCTGTTCTCTATGTATGGTTAATCACTTTGTTAATCTAGTTAACACCTATGAACTTCAGCACCATCTCTATGCTGACAAAATTCAGATCTAATTTTTATCCCTACATCTGTCGTCCTCCTTACTAACAAATTTCACAAATTGTCTATATGCAATTTCCTCATAGTTACACCACTTTTTAAAGTGGAATATTTATAAGATTACCTCTCTCACTGTTGCTATAACAGAATTCACTCTTTTAGTTAACAATTCCATTATATAACTGTCATTCCTTGCCCACTGCCTGGATGTGTCATCAATACACACACCATACACACACACACAATACACATGCTTAAAATACACACACAATACATACACAGGTTACACACACACACAAAGACAGACACTGAATACACACATGCACAAAAAACACATGCACAATACACACACACAGACAAACAATACACAACCCACATAATACATGTACAACATACACAGGCACAAAACACACACACAACACAGAAACAATACACATACACAACACAATAAATACAACACAATACACACAATACATACATATGCTCAACAAACACTCAATACATACACAATACACACACAATACATATGCACAACACAAACAGACACACACAGACAATACACATGCACACACAATACATACATGCAATAAACATGCACACAGACAACACACACATACAAGACACATGCCCACAACACATATGCCCTCAACACACACACACACAGAAAACACATACCACAAGATGCACAACACACACAGACAATATACATGTACAACACACGCAATACACACATACACAAAAACACACACAAACACATGCACAACACCCCACAACACACACGCACAACACACAACATACACAGAATACACCACACACACACGCAAAACACAAACACAACACACATATAATTCTTGCATGCAATACATATGCACAACACACACTCACATGCAATACACACGCACATAACACACATACACATGCAATATACACACACACAGTACACACACCCATGAAATACACACAAGCACACATGCAATACCCACACTCACAACACACATAAACAGATGCAATACACACGCACAATACACACACACACACACATGCAACACACACACAGAACACACACACAAGACAGACACACACAGCACACACAATAGACAGAGACCTAAAACAAACACACAATAGACAGACATGCAAAACAAACACACACAGGCAATACACACTCCATACACTCACAATACACAAACACAAAACACACACAATACACACATACAAAACACATGCTCAAAACACACATGGACAACACATATGCAATACATACGCCCAATACACATGATGCAATGCACACAATACACCACACGCAATACATGTGCATGTTATTTTTGGTTTACTGTATGATTATTTTATTCCAAATAAAGTTAAAAAAAAAAAAGATGGACACCACTAGAAGAATAATGGACATAGGGATTTAAGGCTCAGGAGGACAGTAACCTTCCCATTAAAAAGGGACATTTGGGAGATATGAATGACCGTTCATACCTTTTATCCAGTCCCTGTTAAAAAAAATTAACCAATTGAGCACAAACTGTGTCAAAACCTATAAAAAGTTGTGGTTTTTATTTTTATTTTTTTACTTTTTTTATTATTATAGAAAAAATGGTCGGTTATACACTTATATGTGGTATCAAAAGAAGGCCCTACTTATGCTTAAAAATTGGTATATAATGTGGGGGTGAAGTAAATGAATTAGAGGAAAAATACCTTTGAACAAAGGCATGTTAGGCTAAAATTGCTCTTGTTCTCAAGTGTCAAAAAGCCCTCATCATTAAGAGGTTAAGGTAGGACCAGGGTTGGTTACCTCTGGTTTAGCTTGCAAGTAATAAAGCCAACCCGGAGCCTCAAGAACTACCAGCCATGCATGTTTTCAGGATATCCCTACTTGATTACATATGGACGATTTAAACTGACTGGGCCCCAGAGTGATCCATAATTACACACGCAGAGATATCCTGGAAACATGCACTGTCAGTAGCTATCTAGCACCAAAGCCTCAGGCATCTGTCTATCCAGCTGTCTGTCTTTCTATCTTTCATACAGTCATATGATAAAATTCTTAAGCGAATTGAAGTCTGAGAGTGTGAGGAACTACATGGACTGTGATGCATTTCAGCAGATCAGCAAATAATTTCAATATAAGATGAATAGCAGAACTGAAAGCTTACACACCACAATACCTTGTAAGATAGGGATCATTTTATAGAGGAACAATTCATTATGATGTTACATGTTTTATTTAGTGCTGTGTCAATAAATTGAACAAAGTGTGGGACTTTAAAAGCTATCATAATATCTGATCTCAGTCTCATAAATTCAGAGGAACGGAACATATTGAAAGCAACATGAGACAAGGAGATATATTTAATAGGCTAGGAAACTATGTTAGCTTTACAAATTAAACAGCAGTGCCTAACACAAAAGTATAGAGATTTTTACCTCAATCTATATTTGATGAAAAATACTAACCCAGAATAACAAAAAGTAGTAAAAATATTTATCGACATTGTATGGAATATAATCAGAACCTTGAAAAATTCATCATTTAACAGTACATAGAGGCATTAAGTGCACATAGATTGTTAAAGGGATAGTAATGTTTCATAATAAAAGCTGCTCTAATTAATCATCATAGTATTTGGACTTTGGAGAGTGTTATTTCAGTTCTGTCAGAGTTGTAGTTTAAGAGTAATTCAATGACAAAGTATCCCCCTCCCGCCCCTTTTACTGATGTAACACTGTTCAGTCAGATCAGAAGTGAGGTGCCCAGGTGGATTGCAGAGAGGGACAATCTTCAATTAAGATAAGGGAAAAACCTGAAAAACTTGTCAAGGGGGGCAGGGTTTTCATTGTTTCACAGAAAGAATATTGTCCCTTTCTGTTATCTGTCTGGTCTTACAACCAGATTCCACATCTGAGAAGAGATGGCTTACACTAGGTAAAAGGGGCGGGAGGGGAAACTTTGCTTGTGAATATCTCTCAAACCATAAAGGTTTGAGAGATAAGACTTATATCGTTCTTCGTGTTTTTTAATGCCTACAAAATAATCCCTTTAAAGGGATAGTAATACCTCAATAAAACTTTAGCTCTGATTATTCTTTACAAATATTTTAACATTTTGAGCTATATATAGTTACTTAAAGGGATAGTAATACTTCGTTTTAACTTTATTTTATTTTGTAGGCATTAAAAAAACATGAAGAATGATATAAGTCTTATCTCTCAAACCTTTATGGTTTATGAGATATTCACAAGCAAAGTTCCCCTCCCCGCCCCTTTTACCTAGTGTAAGCCATCTCTTCTCAAATGTGAGTCTGGTTGTATGACAGGACAGATAACAGAAGGGGACAATTTTCTTTGTATGAAAACAATGAAAGCCCTTCCCCCCTTGACAAGTTTTTCAGCTTGTTCCATTATCTTAATTGAAGATTGTCCCTCTCTGCAGTCTACCTGGGCACCTCTCTTCTGATCTGGTTGAACGGGGGGGGGGATACTTTGTTTGTGAATATCTCTTAAACCATAAAGGTTTCAGAGATAAGACTTATATCATTCTTCATGTTTTTTTAATGCCTACAAAATAAAATAAAGTTAAAACGAAATATTACTATCCCTTTAAATATCTGTAGTTCAAACTCTATTCAAGAGGAAAGGATCCCCCTTCTGCCCCTTCTGGCCACCTCCCCTTAGATTTGTGGATCCGGTTGTGGGACAGGACAGATGAAGCAAGGGACAATCTTCATTCAGTAAGTATAAGGAAACGCTGTCCTACTTGACGAAGGAGGGCAAGATTTTCTTTTTGCTTAATGAAGATTGTGGGGGATGTATAAAAAGCCTTCTTAGTGTATACATAAGAATTGTAGGTAAAATTCACAAAGCCTGGTCATATTTATAAAGAAGTAAAGTCATGTTTATAAATGTCTCTATCAGAAAATTTGCACCTGAGAATATATTTTTGCACACATAGCGGTATTATATACTTCCAATAAGTACAGGTTATACCTGGGTTAAGATTTAATCACTAAAACTGCCTTTATTTTTGGCACAATTAGAGACCAATTCTATTCTGCTTTTCAAAAAAAAGTCAACTGGAGTTAGCATGTAATGAAAATGTCATTAGATGTTTGTACATATACTTGTATCTCTTTGAGACACTTTTACAGACACTTTCTTTATAACTCCAGTTTTATACATCTCCCCCATTGTCCCTTGCCGCTCTCCATTCGGACCAGACAGAGAGGCAGCATGACAGCATAACGTTTGAACTACAAATCTGTAGGTAATTATATATAGCACAACATGTTAAGAAAATTGTGAAGAATAATCAGAGCTAAAGTTTTATTGCGGTACTAGTGTAAAAGCCCATGTACATGGGCCAAGGTCTGCGTAATGTTAACCCTTTGAATGCCAGAGGAGTACATAAAGCATTGCTGCATTGCGTAGCCCTCTGGCACTCATAGGGTTAAGAGGCCACTACTTCACTGCTCCACATGATGCAGACTTGCGTCACTCACGCGATGCAATAATGCACAGTAGAGACTGCCAAACACAGGTAGTCTCTACTGAGCATGACTGCATCGTGACAAACATCCTAGCAAATTATTATATACGATTGCTATCATTTCAAGCAGTAAGCTAAAGATTAACAATTCTGAAGGATATCAACTGCACCAAAGGGGGCAAGGAAAAAAGTCCTTAAATCCATTGATTTAAGGTTTAAAAGTCACCTACCCACATTCTCACATCTGTGATAGCATCCATCTTTGAATGATCTGCACGAGTGTCAGCTGGTCATTTATGCAAATTAGGTAGTACTGGCCAGCAGGTAGTTGAAGGGAGTAGGGTGAAGCTCTTTCAGAATCCCATTTATTGCAAAGTTACAGTTCCACTTTAAATGGGACTTTTAACTCCTTGGATGCTAAAGAGGTCTCCAATGCCTTGCTTAAAATTGCTTTGTAGATGTCTCTAACATTCAAGACATTAAAGTAATGGGAAACTTTGTCTCCAGTGGTGCAGCTTGTTTGCTCCAAAATAGCTAAATGAAACAAATACAATATCTTCTAGATTGTTATTAACCCTCTGAGTGCCAGAGGGGTACGCAATGCATTGCGTACCCCTCTGGCACTCAAAGGGTTAACACCCCAAAAATCATCAATAATTGATATGCAAAAATACATCTCTACTTAAAACTACTACAAGTGACTTATTGTTGTTGAAGCTTTACTACACGCACCATATAATCTGTATTTCCTGTGTATGAAATGTATTGCAGCAAAATGTTATGTCAGTGAAATTCTTGCTTGTGCTGTTGTGAGTTTAGATAAATTAAATTATCTTTATTAGTAATCAGTAGATTTGTTGAATATCTATTTATCTCAAATAATAAAGGTTGGCAATGGCACTCTTTTTAAACAAAAAATTGCAATAAATTAAACTGGTGCTCCAAGTACATACCCCTAAAAGAGGAGGTAACCGACATCAACTCTTGCTTCAGATGGAAGATAAAATGATTTACAGATTGAATACGCTACATCCTAAAGGCTTGAATTTTTGAACTTCAGCTTCATTCTTTTCTTTGAAATTCTGGGATTGGCATTCATAGATGGTGATTCGGCAGTGTTAATCTTTTGTGGTCTTACACCCAGCCTACCCTTTGGATTTAAATGTAGTAATTCAGCCTTTATTAATATTCATGGGATTGGCATCTTTTGGAGGTGGACACACTGTGAATAGTTCAAGTGGACCTACACCCAGCCTTTCCCCAACATTTGGAACTTGTTCATTGTTATCGCTTGATAGAAGAAGTGTTATATTGGCGAATAACCTCTTTTCTATTGGATTGGGGCAACATTAAAATATTCTGTGCTGGACGTTTTAATATGGACGGATCGAAGTGATCATGATCCAACTTATGCTTTGGTTATGAAAGAAACAAAGTATCTGCAGTCCTTATGCTTTTATGGAACTATACCATCTGAAACATGTTACAATAAGTGATCTATTGCTTCATTGCGGCTAACATGTGGATACAACGAATCAATATTGATTGTTAACTACAATATTTGTGGATGCCATATGTTTGTGTGGACTTATTCATAATCAATATGGCAATTGGAACTATACTGATTTAGTACAACTTATATTAGCCTCGATGTCTTCTTTACATGCACCTTAGAGTTTTTGCTTTACTTGTCTATGTAGACATTTTGATTCATTTTATTTGTGTGCTTGTGGGTTTCATTATCTTTGCTATTTTCAAATTTTTTCTTATTTTTTTCTTTTTTTTTTTTTTCTTATTTGTTTCATTTATGCCCTCAGGAGCCGTCTGATCCGCTGGTCTTACAGTGCGTTGCAATATGCTGGAGATCCAGCAGTGTAGCGCACTGAGGATCGGCGTGATTTTGATTATTCTTGATCTTTTTTCTTTTGAATATAGCTCTTATCAGTTATGTGTGATTGGCTAGTTCTATAGCCGGCGAATGGCGCTATGCTATGTTGCTACCGGTGTTGGTAGCAAGTGGACGTGTCGGTTCATCGCCGGTTTGTGTTTATATCTATATGTCCAATGATGATTATTTTGCACGATGTGGGGCGAATTGGGCATCTGTCTTTACTGTATTTTTACTTGGTCTTTATTTTTATTTTCTTTATGTATCTCTTATTTTCTTACATGTACCCCAAATGAACTATGACCCCCTAGTGTGTGACGTCATCCTCCGGTTCCCGGTGTGGGCGACACACGAGGTTGTATCTAGCGTTCACTGGGGAGGTGATTGGTAGTCTGGTTTTACTCACAGGTATTTAATGTCTGCTTTTCCTATTCTGTTTACCCTGATTAAGGTCCTGTAAGGACCGAAAACGTTTGGTGAATTAGACACCGGCATGAAATAAAATTCGTTTTTTTTCATCTACTCCTTGAGTGCTGTCTCGCCTGATCCAGCTTTGGCTGAGTATACATTTATTTATCTCAAATTATATGGAGGTGTCTTCAAATCTGCTAAATGTGATAGAGAGGAACATAGAGTAAGGGTTTTGTTCCAGGTATATTTCAGAAAATTACTTATTTGTATACATGTGTCTTCCTTCACAAGAATTGTAATGCTATTTTTTTATTGGCCTATTATGCTTTACACTCATGCCATAGACATAACTTCTAAAAACTTGAGGCAGAACTGCTCATTGATTGCTATATGAGACAGTGACGTTCTGGGCTTAGTCTTACCCCACAGTTAACCCCTTAACGACCACGTGCTGTGCTATGACTATCATGCGTTTTTTGCATTAAGGACCGGTGATGGTCATAGCACGTCACATACATTTTACTTACAGCACTCCTCCGGGAGCACTATAAGTAAAAACAGTGCGGCGTGCTTGTACGTGTCATAGATCACGTGTGCCGGCATATCGGAATCTTCAAAGCGGTCCTTAAGGGAAGGTTTCTTCCCAGGACCACAGACTCCAAGGGGTTAATGGCTCTGCAGCTCTTGTTTGTGTCAGGGAGTAGTTTTCTCTCTAGTGTACAGAACTCCATGAGTGTAGACTTGGTTATAGCTGATGTCATCAAATGTAGCCTCTATGTCATGGGTAGATTACACATATTCAGCCAATCAGGAATCATCTGTTCCTAAGTGGGCAATAAATGGAAACAAACAGAGTGGAACCATATCTTATGATCATCATTATACAAAAGACAAGAGTTTTTTTTAAGCAAATTACAGGCTTGTCTATGTACCATACGTGCGTGTGTATGTGTGTGAGTGAAGATGATGTTGAGTGTTAGCACAAATGAGAATTTGGTGGCAAATGTGCAAGAAAGCAGTGCAGTAATGGCAAAGTGGGAATATAGGGAACACAATAAGGGGAAGTATATGTTATTTGAAATCAATGGTCTTAATTATCCTAAAACTTACCTGGTTTTCATCCCTGCTGAAATGTCAGAAGGAGAAACATTGCTCCCTTTCCATGGAAATCCCCTTGGGAAGGAAAATTAACTTTCCACACAAGCCTAGTTAAAAGCCCAATTTAAATCAATGGATATTTTATTTGTCCACACGGTTCAGTTATTTTGTCTCGGATCTTCTTCTTGTTTAAGTACATCAACCTCAATTAAACCCTACTAAAAGAAAAGAAAAAACCTACTAAATAAACCATAATAAGGCAACAAAGAAGAGGAACATAGCTCTCTCGCTCTTAATAATAATAAATTAATTTAATTACAGTCAATAAACTACTTATGTATAGGGTTTTGTAGCACTGTCAACTGGACCTGTTTTATTTTGCTGCTTCAATGGTGCTATTACTGAATTCAATTCTCAGGATACACGAAAACCAAAACTTAAAACTTATGAGCTATGTGACTTCCACAGCACACTATAAAGTTCACACAAGTTTTATGTAGCAATAAAAATATTGTATTATCAGTTTTTTCCAAGTGGCTTTGAAATGTATTTCTAGATTTATCTTTGAGACAATTTTACAGTGTTTTGGAGGCCAACACGATGGTATTTTTTGCCTTTCACAATTTTTTTCTTAAGAGATAGCTTTTACATTTTTTTCTGTTTAGACTAAATTAACCTACAGAGTATATTGTGTATTGAGAAAATACCACATTCTGTGTTTTATGCATGAAGCAAAAGATTAGCTATTCTGGTGCAAACCAACTGCATGGGGGATGCATGTAAGTTATAGCAGTGTGATTCAATGGCACAATGTGTAATTGAATCCTGTAATAAGCCATGATGTTGTTTATCACAGTTTATGCAAGTTTCTTCATTTTATTTGAAACTCAGGCTTTTGTTTTGTAAAACAGTGACCTGTTTATCTTCGGTTTAAAACCTTCAAGAATACCCAAGGACAGATTTACACCACTGGTGCACCTTTTACCTTCCATGGTCACATCCCCAATCATTGCATGACCCTGTCCTCAGACCCATCCACTTTCCTGGTACTATAGCCTTAATGTATAACATACGTACACACAAAAATATCTTGCATAAAAATGTCTTTAAATAAATCTTTAAATAAATACTGTATCCTAAAATTCTGTATTTCTGTTTGGCATTAAAGGGATAGTAATGTCTCTTTTAAATAAAATGTAATATTGTAGATATTACAAAATAAACTAAATGAACCAAGTCCTGTCTCTCAAACCTTTATAGTTTGAGAGATATACAAGGACTTCCCCCTCACCTCCCCTTTCACAGAAGTCAGCTGTAAAGGTGACAGAAGGAGATTTGAGTCATGCTACTCGATGGCAGCTCTTTATCAGAGCCGCAATAACGCTATCTAAAAAGACATACTTCATTGGAATGGTCTACAAAGTGTGCCTGGTTTGCAAGCACACTTTGCAGACTGTTCCAATGAAGTATTTTGTTTTAGATATCAGTATTTTGGCTCTGCTGAAGAGCCGCAGGCTGGTCCCGTGACCAGGATCTCCTCCTGTCAGCTTTACAGCTGACTTCTGTGAAAGGGGAGGTGGGGGGGAAGTCATCGTATATCTCTCAAACTATAAAGGTTGGAGAGACAGGACTTGGATCATTTAGTTAATTTTGTAATATCTACAATATTACATTGTATTTAAAAGAGACATTACTAACCATTTAATTGTACACTCTATACATGAAAGTGTAAAGAAACTATACACACATCTATATAGTAATACCATAGAGCCACACTGAACACACAAAGATCCTCCCTAAAACAGAAAGTACATAAATAAATCATCAGGCTGACAAATAGTAAATTAAATTTATAAAGTGCAATGTGTAGTGCCTGTATGTGGGAAAAAAAAGAGGGGGCAGAATCAACGATCAACTTTTTGTGCAGCAGCAACCACAGCCTCCCAGACACTGTTCAGAGTGGGGTACTGTTTTCCTTCAGTGTAAATCTACCATGTAAGAAGGGCCCACAAGTTCTCAATAGGGTTTAGATCAGGTGAGGAAGGGGGCCATGTTATTATTTTATCATCTTTAAGGCCTTTACTGGCTAGCCACGCAATGGAGTACTTCAATGCATGTGATGGAGCATTTTCCTGCATAAAAATCATGGTCTTCTTGAAAGATGCAGACTTTTTCCTGTACTACTGTTTGAAAAAAGTGTTTTCTAAAAACTGGCAGTAGGTTTGGGAGCTGAGTTTGAGTCCATCTTCAACCTGAAAAGGTCCAGCTAGCTCATCTTTGATAATACCTGCCCATACCAGTACCCCTCCTCCACCTTGCTGGCGTCTGAGTCGAAGTGGAGCTCTGTGCCAGTTACTGATCCAGCCATGGTCCTATCCATCTGGACCATCAAGAGTCACTCTCATCTCATTAGTCCATAAAACCTCTGAAAAATCTGTCTTCAGATATTTCTTGGTCCAGTCTTGATGTTTCAACTTATGTGTTTTGTTCAGTGGTGGTCGGGTTTCAGCCTTCCTTACCGTGGCCATGTCTCTGAGCACTGAACACCTAGTACTTCTGGACAGTCCAGGTAGGTTGTAGTTCTTGAATATGACAGCACTGGAGGATAATGAGTTCCTGGTAGCTTCATGTTTGATTCTTCTTAAATCTTTGGCAGTTAATTTGTGTCTTTTTTTTTCTCAACACGTTTCTTGCGACCCTGTTGACTATTTGCAACAAAATGTTTGATGGTTCTGTGATCACGCCCCAATATCGTAGCAATTTCAAGAGTGCTGCATCCCTTTGAAAGACTTTTTACAATTTTTGACTTTGAGTCAGTTATATCTCTTTTTCTGCCCATTTTGCCTGAGGAAATGAAGTTGCCTAACAATTATGCACACCTTGACATAGGGTGTTCATCTCCTTAGGCCACACCCTCTACCATTACACAAATACACATCCCCTGATATGCTTAAATCCAATAAGCATTCAAGTTTATACAGCTTGGAGTTGGAAAATATGCATAAAAATGATGATATGGTCAAAATACTCACTTGCCTAATAATTGTGCACACAGTGTATATCTTTGGCTGCACTGAGTCACAAATTTGCTAACATGTATACTATTATACCTGGAACAACAGAAAAAAGAGAGAGGGAACACCCAATTATGTGCTATTGTAATAGACAATTTCAAGTTGAAGTGAAATGGATAATAATCACATTTCACAATGGTCAGCCAGGGGATAACCAAAGCTCACTAATGCTCTTGTGGAAAGATCTTACCTCCTCCACTTGGTGTACACCGTATCTTCAAAGATGCTTCAGGAAGAACTTAAAATTGTTTTAATGGTAAATCGATACAAATATATATATAAAAAACACAACTCCGCTGACAACTTAAAATAAAAGACAAAGGCTAACGTGTTTCATGGATAAATTGTTTTATCAAAGCCTTTAACAATATATATATATATATATATATATATATATATATATATATATATATATATATATATAAATGATGATGACAGTAATGGGAAATGTGCCTGGGCAATCCCAGAATACATTTTATATAACAGGTCATTATACTTTATAAGGATATTAACACTTAATATGGGAAGAAAATATATTACAGGGCTTGTCCTGTTGAGTAAAACAAGGGTTCTCCCACTGAGAGATGTTTTATTTCAAAGTTATTGCAACTCAAACTTACAGTTTTTGGGTAACATACTTCAATCACCTGAAATGTTATGGTGGTGCTGTTGCTACAGCATCTTATAGAGGTTTATGGTCAATGGACCAGTGCTGTACATAGATTGCTTTAACAATAGTGGCACCATAACATTCCAGGTCATGGAAGTACTGCACCTAAAATGTTGGTTTGTGCTGCAATAACTTTTGAATTTAATATCACTCAGCAGTGGAGTACCCTTGTTTTACTCAGCAGGGTAAACCCTTCAATATATTTATTTTTTTTATATTAAATTTCAATATCCCCTTTAAGCCATATATTTATGTACATTAGGAAGTCTGCCTCATTTGTTATTGTGTATAATTTTCCTTGTTGACACTACTATTATTTTTGCATGTTAAACTGGCTTCAGTGTTCATTTCTCAACCACCTATACTATAAATCCTCTTTTCCAGTCTGTTTGTACAGTGTTGCCTTAAATTATTCCACAGTGAGAGATCCAATTGCAGAACACAGTGTTTCTGACATTTACAACCGACCAGTGGAACTTTACTTTGTATGAATTCCATGCTCTGGGACTCTGCATATTGTCCTTTTCTATGTAAGATATTTGTCTTCCTATCACACAAATACTTCTGACATTAAATACTTGCCAGACACAGAGAGCCTGCCTGCTTGCCCATGCCTGTTGTCTCAAGGGCTGCTTGGTTTTTTGGCTTCAGTCCTCCTTTCATTGTTCCTTTGTCTCATCAGTAAACAAATAGCAGCTGAGTAGAAGTGGACACTGATTGGTTAATGATCTTAAATGTATTTCTACTGTTAAAAAGCTCAAAACACACCTATTTCTACAGGCATCCACAGCCCCAAATCCATACAAAATGCTAATGTGTTATTTTTATTGTTTTTTTCAATTTGCATATATATGTGTAACTTTGTATTATAAAAATCCTTAGTTTGTCTATTTGCATATCCATAAAGCATTATGTATGAAAGCAAACTGAGGCAATTCTGGGTAAACTAACTGCATCATAGGGGACAATTTCCTGATGATTTAATCAGGTTTGTATCCCTTTAAATTCTAGAATGGATTCCAGTGCATTGCAAACCAATGTGTAGCAGATTAAAAACAATTTAAAACAATAAACGTTTTGGTAAGATGTATATGTCCCCCTTGGAGCAGTTGGATTTGCCACAGAATTGCCCTCTCTGTCCCAGTGGGAGAAGAGCCCAATAAAAGGCTCCAGTATTTTAGCATGTTTGGTCCCCATTATTCTGTTTGTAACTGGTGCGGCCTGTCTGCAGATGTAGCCCACATTACTGGACCACAATTTGGGTATTATGAAAAAAGCAAAACAAAAACACTAGTGGAGCAAACCAACTGCCCCATAGGGAGAAAATGATTTCCACGGGAACGTTTTAACTTGAGATATACAAAGTAATTCGCAACAAGAAGAAATCAATGAAAAAGGTGTCTTGTCTTCCACATATGAAAGGTAGACTTGGTGCTACACGATGATAGTATCAAAGCTTGATTAATGTAAAAAGCCGGACTCACCATCAATCCATAGGTGCTCACTTTGAACGACGCTCCAAATGCCGTGCAGTCAGTACAAAGAGAAAACGGATCCGGAAGCACTCATAATGATGGAAAGATCAATAGTGTGACGTATAGAACACCAGTATGCTCAATTGTTGCGGGCTACTTGATAAAAAGTAACTTTTATTGAAAACTTAAAACCAAGACATGGCATTAATGCTCCGAGGGAGCGCACCAGCATGTATCTGTCACTGATAGCAATCTGACGCGTTTCGTGCAACAGTGCACTTACTCATAGATTTGGTGAACCATCTACAAAGATTCAGTTTAAAACCTATTACTCTATCTTGATTGGACACCAATTAAAACCAAACAGTGACATAAACCAATAGCAGAGAACATGTATATCAGAGAGTGCACTAAATAACCAATGAAAAATAAAATAACAAAACAAAACAAAATAAATCTCAAAAATTAACCCCTTCCACAAGGAGAAAAAAAAAAAAAAAAAATAATTAAAAAAAAAAAAAAAAAAAAAAAAAAAAATATATATATATATATATATATATATATATATATATATATATATATATATATTAAAATAAACATATAACTAAAATTTAAGTATCAAAAAATATCTCAAAAAATATGACCAATATCCCACTCGGCATTGAGACCAGATGGGACCCTGGTATTGAGGGTTAAAATCCAAAATGCCTCCCGTTCATCTAGAAGCCTGGATATATCACCTCCCCCTCCAGGGCAAACGTACCCTCTCAATGCCGACAAATTGTAAACAAAATAAATCACCATTATGCATGTCATGAACATGACAAGCTACTGCTGAATCCAAAAGGTGCTTCTCAGTCTGATAGACATGTTCTCTGATCCTCTGCCTAAGTGGACGTGATGTCCGTCCTACATACTGAACAAAACAACGGGTACATGTAAAAAGATATATGACACTAGGGGTGCCACAATTGATATAACTGGTGATGCTATATTCTTTAGCCGCACCAGTACTTTTAAACTTAGTCGCCTGGTTCATATAACGACAGCATTTACACCTCACTGCCCCACACCTATAAAAACCCTTGTGTGATAACCAAGTGGGCTTGGATCTAGCTGTCAAAAACAAACTAGGCGACACTATGTTGCCAATGGTGGCACCTCTCTTAGCAACAAAACCACAACCATGTTTTAACACCCCTGCCAGCTGCTCATCAGCATTCAAAACTGGTAAATATCTCCGAACTATGTCACACACTTGTCTATATTGCGCACTATATGTGGTGATAAACCTAATTTTGTCAGTGGGACTTCTAGTTGGTTTGGTGGTCTCCTTGAGAAGATCATTCCTAGACATACCTGAAGCTACCTCAAATGCCTTTGAGAGGAGATTACTTGGATAACCTCTTGCCCGAAATCTCCGTCCCAGATCACAAGAGGATTCTTGAAAATCCTCCCCATTCGAGCAGTTCCTTCGTAGACGCATAAACTATCCTTTTGGGATATTGGTAATCTGGGAACGAAGATGTGAAGAACGGGCATGTAAAAGGGCATTACCTGCCACAGATTTCCTGTAGTTCTTAGTAACCACCTCTCCTGTATCGCACTTGCCTATAAGCTTCAAGTCTAGAAAAGGAATGCTAACACTACTAAAGGAGTGAGTGAAACGTAAATTGCATTGATTGTCATTAAGACAATCCAAAAACAAAGACGCCTCCAACTCACTACCTGACCACACAAATAAGAGATTGTCTATATATCTCCCGTACCACTCAATTCGCCTCCGATGGATATCGCCCGCCCCAAAGACATGGGTCCTCTCCCACCAGCCCATGTAAATGTTGGCCAGGGAGGGGGCAAAACTAGCACCCATAGCAACTCCATGTCTCTGGAGGAAGAAAGACCCATCGAAGGCGAAATAATTGTGGGACAGGAGATATTCCACTGCCTGCACTAAAAAAACCCTGAGACTCTCAGAGTATTGAGAAAGCAATTCAAGCTGTTGCTTGAGAGAAATCAGCACGAAATCATGGGGGATAGAGGAATATAAAGCAACCACATCAGCTGACAACCAAGAATAGGAATTCTTCCAAGTAAAACGAGACATCTCAATTAACACCTGTTTCGTGTCCCTGAGAGCACAGGGCAAAGCCTCCACTAATGGTTTTAAATAAAAGTCCACCAAGTCCGAAAGAGGCTCATTAAGAGAGCCTATACCGGAAACAATAGGTCTTCCAGGAGGAGAGACCAATGATTTGTGGACTTTAGGGAGGTGATGGAAAATAGGTATCACTGTGCTCTCAGGGACCAAAGCCATCTTTTCTCGTGGATTCAATATCCCCAAAGAATCCCCCAAACGTACGATCCTAATAAGATGCTCCCTAAAAAGAGCTGTAGGATCTGACCTTAAAGGTAAATAGGTATCCTGATCCTCAAGTTGTATCTTGGCTTCCTTTTGATAGAACTCTGCGTCCAGGACCACTACAGCCCCTCCCTTGTCAGCCATTTTGACAACAATATCCTTGTTATTCCTAAGCTGAACAAGAGCCTCCTTCTCTGAAAGGGAGAGATTCCTAGTGGGAGCCCTGGAAGCTATAGCCCCATGCAGTGCTATCAGGTCCTTTTCTACCAGCTTTTGGAAAGTGTCCAAATGTACCCCCTTGACATGAGTGGGAAAAAAGGTGGAGACAGGACGAACTCCCGAATCCATCTTGGGCATCTGGGCACTATCCAAATAAACCGGAAATTCCCCACTAAGATGCTGTAAATCCAATAGAGCACAAATATCCTGAAACCCGTGACACAACAAAGAGTGATCTATTAAAGACCTGGGATGAGCAGCTGGCAAGGAAGAATCATCCTCACTGTTGGTCCGATAATATTTATGAATAGTTAAAGACCTAACAAACCTATTAAGATCTAGAATTGTACAAAATAGGTCAAAAGATTGACAAGGCACAAAATTAAGGCCAAACTGCAAACTATTGATCTTTCCATTATTAGGAGTGCTTCCGGATCCGTCTTCCACATATGCACCATTTTTTAATTCTTCCAGTTATTGCAAGGTAATAATGAGTGTGTAAATGAACATGGATATTGGTATATTTGGTAAAGTAATTGGTGCATGCATCCTATGTGTGTCATGGCACCATGGTGGAAGCAGCATGGGAAAGTGGAACTCATTGTCGGAACTTATAAATTCTGCATGGGAACATCAAAATTAATTGCTGGAACAGCTAAATGTGGAAAGTCTCTATGACATCTCCTCATTGCTGGAAGTTACGCAGAAAGGAGAAATATGGCCACCATTCTCCAGAGTTCGCAACATGGAAGAAATTCAACATTCTGTACATCTCTACTTCTGGTATTTCCAGCAATGCCCCTTCTATGTTGCAGTTGGTATGCTCCAGAATTGTTTAAAGGGATAGTAATACTTCATTTTAACTTTATTTTATTTTGTAGGCATTAAAAAAACATGAAGAATGATATAAGTCTTATCTCTCAAACCTTTATGGTTTAAGAGATATTCACAAGCAAAGTTTCCCCCTCCTGCCCCTTTTTCCTAGTGTAAGCCATCTCTTCTCAGATGTGAATCTGGTTGTAAGACCAGACAGATAACAGAAGGGGACAATCTTCTTTGTATGAAAACAATGAAAGCCCTGCCCCCCTTGACAAGTTTTTAGGCTTTTTCCCTTATCTTAATTGAAGATTGTCCCTCTCTGCAGTCTGCCTGGGCAACTCCCTTCTGACCTGGCTGAATGGGGGGGGGGGGGATACTTTGCTAGTGAATATCTCTTAAACCATAAAGGTTTGAGAGATAAGACTTATATCGTTCTTTATGTTTTTTTAATGCCTACAAAATAAAATAAAGATAAAACGAAGTATTACTATCCCTTTAAATTTTATTTCCTGCATAAGTCACCAAATTGCTGTCTGTATACGTCACAGCATTGGGACATATGAATAATGTAAAAAGTGGAGCAATTCTGGAACAATCCAACTTTACCGCATGGGACACATAACTATTCTCATTGATTAAATGAGCCTATTAACCCCTTTAATGCAAGAGAAAACTAAAAATGATTTTCATAATATCTGGGAGATCACAAGTATCCAATAGGTTTATTTTTTTAATTAGTTTAAAAAAAAAATTACATTCCATAAAATATTGGTGCAATGACAGAGCAAACCAACTGCACGATAGGGGTGATATAATAATTCTCAATTATGTAAATGAGTTTAACCATTTGAATGCTACATAGCTCTCTAGTATTCAAGAGATTAAAAGTCCCATTTACATTTATGAAAGGATTACAGTAAAATCTCGGGTATAATAACACAATTTTACCCCTCTTCACCTTATGTGAATGGGGGGGGTGAGTTTTTTTTAGAATTTATAAAAAAAAATGTTAGCGCTTCCAGATTCCTCCCTCCCTCTCTCAGCGCGATCCGGTGACAAAGTAAAACTTTCCTCTTGAGGCTGCGCTTCAGTATTGTTATGATGTTTTTGAAAAAGATCTCTCTCCCATATTCCCTGCAGGTGGCACGCATGCATCTGCCGCCTACTTCCTTCAATCGGTTTTCAGGACCTTCCTCCTATGGTATTGCCCTGTGAGAATCTCAAGGTCCTGAAAGCCGATTGAAGGAAGCGGGAGGGAGATGCATGCGTGCGGCCCACAGGGAAGATGGGAGAGAGGGATCTTTATCAGATACACCATAACAATATCGAACGCAGCCTCAAGACGTAAGTTTTACTTTGTCACCGGATCGCGCTGAGAGAGAAAGGGAGGGAGCTGGAAGCTCTAACTTTATTTTTTAGTAAGGGGGAAAACAAGGGTGCATATTATACATAGGCAGTCTTGTTTTCCCCTAAAATCTTGGACATAATATACACCTGCTTATTATACACAGGTGCGTATTATACCTGAGATTTTACGGTATTTGTCCCCTACAGAGCAGTTCATTTGTTCAAACATTTCGCTTTAGCTTTTTGAATGTGATCTCAAATTGCAAACAGGGTGTAACTGTATATAATTTTAATATTCCATATGTATGTATATTCATATGTGCATGTATAGTATATATAATAACATGTAATATATAATGTTTCTCAATTTGTGTAAATATGCAACCCTTTACTGAAAACTATCCAGGACATACTACATACAATCTCAATGTATTCTTCCTGGTAAAATATTTTCTAAATAAAATAAATAAATAAAATAATGATGTTTACGATACATAAAGGTCAGTTGTATTATTATTTTAAGATGCCCCTTCCTCTGATACAGATAAAATAGAGCGTAAGATATAAAAGAAAAGCCTCAATATTCCACAACTAAATAGGAGCAATATGTCTGTTAATATGTCTGTTTATAAATTCCTTGAATGATCAACTGCAAAGTCTGACTCTGAAAAGTAAACATGGCAGAAATACACAATCATCTCAGTCATCCACACTGTCACCACTTCTAAATTCAACCCTCAACCAAGTCACATAGCCCATTATTGACTAAGCATCAACACAGGTCAAAATCCACAAACCTAGCTTGTGCTGCTGTTTGAAATCCAGTCCCACTGACACCTACTGGCAGTAATATTCCAACATCTAGCCCCTGTAGTAGTAGAAGTAGTCCGCCAGGTACCCCTCAGTCTATGAAATCTTTAGTATGGAGATACTTCACTCTCCAAAAACTAAACATGTTGCTATCTCTGTTAAAAATATGTAAGCAGTGGAAAGCAGAATAACATCTATCATTGAGATCCCATGTGAAGCACAACCATAAGTCTGACTGCGGGTCACACCAGCCGCCTGTCATATGTGCAACAACTAGCAACTACAGCAGCACTCCTAAAAGTGCGTATTATACACAGGTGAGTATTATACCTGAGATTTTACTGTACTTGTCCCCTACAAAACAGTTCATTTGTTCAAACATTTCGCTTTAGCTTTTTGAATGTGGTCTCAAATTGCAAGATATAAAAACCCTCAAATAACTGTATGCAAACCATGTTTCTACTGCAGAAAAAAAAAGAAAAGATTATTTGCTGCCAGAATTGTGATCTGAATCTCAGTTAGTTCCCAATGTATTAATCAGGTAAAATGCATCCAGCCGTTTCAGAAGAAAGTTACCGTTTAGCTTTACAACATGGACAGAGCATAAATTCAAACAGACTCAATCAGCATCTGTACTGAAATAGTAGCAATACTGTATAATCTTCAACACAGCAATGCTTTGCCAAAATATATCTCAGGGGAGAACAGTAAATGACAAAAACTTTCTCAGAGACAGAAAAAAAGAAGAAAACTGGTAAAATAAGACAGTAAAAGCAGCAATTTTTAAAAGCAAGTAACAACATTTCAAGAAAAAACAACATCACACAGAAAAGCAGTAAATAGATCTTTGTAAATCATTCTTGAAAGTGTATTCTGTTTTTTTTTCTTTTTGCATTTAATATAAATGTATTAATGGGTGACAAACGTAGTGTTTTTATTTTATTCTTTTGAAAAATTCAACAGGTGCTGAGAAAAAAAAACACATTTTACTTACACTGATCCATTTAAAGTGGAGCTGTCACCATAAAACAAGTCTATTGTATTCTTTACAGAAAATTAAAATTGTCCTATATGTTTTACTAGCAATTTTTGTCTGTAAAATAAACACTTTTTGAGAAATCGACCTCCTATATTGACTCTAAATTGTACAATTATGTCTCAGCACTACATTAGTTAGTATGGAGCTCCACACTGTACCACTGATAAATAAAGGTTAATTTATCAAAAACTTTAAAGAGATAGTAATACTTAAAATGTAATAAAATATATGTTATAGGGTTTATCCCCCTGAGTAAAACAAGGGTACTTCCACTGCTGAGAGATATTCTATTAAAAAATTATAACAGCTCAAACTTTAATTTTTTGGTGCAATATCACAGTGGCCTGAAAATTTACAGTGGTGCCGTTGCTACACCATCCTATGGAGATTTATGGTCTACAGACCAGAGCTGTACATAGGATGATGTAGCAACAGCACCACTGTAAATTTTCAGGCCACTGTGATATTGCACCTAAGAAATTAAAGTTTGAGCTATTATAATTTTTTAATAAAATATCTTTCATCAGTGGGAGTACCCTTGTTTTACTCAGGGGGATAAACCCTACAATGCATATTTTTTTACATTTGAAGTATTACTATCCCTTTAACTTTAACACCTTGAAGCCATATTACAACATGATTTCTGCAAGGTTGAAAGATGGATAGCAAGGAAGAAATTGTTCTTAAACACAGACAAAACTGTCACAATGATATTTGGCACAAAGCACAAACTGCATAATCTCGGCAATACCCACCTATCCATTGTAACAGAGTCTAATCGTAAATTGGCCCCAGTGGACTCCTACAAATATCTTGGTATGTGGCTTGACCTCAAACTCACTTTTGATCATCATATTGACAAATTAACCTCCAAGCTTTATCCCAAAATCAGTACTCTTTTTAGACACAAATCATGTTTAATTCCCCTGGTTAGAAAACGTATTGTGCAACACATGTTGCTGCCTGTCATAGACTACGGTGATGTAGTTTATGCTCCAGATCCAGAAATCCATATTAGTAAACTTGACACCCTGTATAATTCAATATGCCACTTTAGCCTTCAATGTAATTACACTACTCATCGCTGTGATATGCTAAAAGAACTAAATTGGTAAACATTCAAATCTAGACATGCCCTTCACCTTTCTTGTTTAGTACACAACCCCTTCTCTGGAAGGATACCAGAGTACCTGAACAGTATGGTCACTCCTGCTCTCCATACTAAGTATAACCTCCGCTCCACTGCAAACAATTCGCTACGTATACCACAATACAAGAAAGAAGCAGGAAGATCTGCCTTCTTCTTCAGAGCTCCAAAGGCCTGGAACAATCTGCCTGAAATAATCAAATCTGCTCCCAGTCTAAATCCTTAAAAGTAAATGCATCTTTTTATCAAAAAACAATGTGTAACTGTATATAATTTTAATATTCCATATGTATGTATATTCATATGTGTATGTATATATAATAACATGTAATATATAATGTTTCTCAATTTGTGTAAATATGCAACCCTTTACTGAAAACTATCCAGGACATACTACATACAAACTCAATGTATTCTTCCTGGTAAAATATTTTCTAAATAAAATAAATAAATAAATAAAATAAATAAATAAATAAATAAAATAATGATGTTTACAATACATAAAGGTCAGTTGTATTATTATTTTAAGATGTCCCTTCTTCTGATACAGATAAAATAGATCTGAAAAGATAAAAGATCTGAAAGAAAAGCCTCAATATTCCACAACTAAATAGGAATAATATGTCTGTTAATAAATTCCTCAAATGATCAACTGCAAAGTCTGACTCTGAAAAGTAAACATGGCAAAAAATACACAATCATCTCAGTCATCCACACTGTCACCACTTCCAAATTCAACCCTCAACCAAGTCACATAGCCTATTACTGACTAAGCATCAACACAGGTCAAAATCCACAAACCTAGCTTGTGCTGCTGTTTGAAATACAGTCCCACTGACACCTACTGGCAGTAATATTCCAACATCTAGCCCCTGTAGTAGTAGAAGTAGTCCGCCAGGTACCCCTCAGTCTATGAAATCTTTAGTATGGCGATACTTCACTCTCCAAAAACTAAACATATTGCTATCTCTGTTAAAAATATGTAAGCAGTGGAAAGCAGAATAACATCTATCACTGAGATCCCATGTGAAGCACAACCATAAGTCTGACTGCGGGTCACACCAGCAGCCTATCAGATGTGCAACAACTAGCAACTACAGCTGCACTCCTAAAAGTGCACATCGCCCAGAGGCATGCAATAGTAGCGATAAAGATGTCTCAGAGAGTAGAAAAACATTTTCTTCAATTATAATATCACTGTGTTTCCTACTGCTGTTGTGCAAATGTAAAGCACAGAGGATGACGACTGTGGGTTAACTTGGGATGTAAAGTGTCCCAACAACCACAAACACTTCCACCATCACAAGTCATGTTGTTAAAACAATATAGTTACACAGTTCTTCTCATTCATAATATTAACCTTTAATAACATACATGGCAAATAAGTTTAATACAGAAATTTGGCCAATCACAACACTGGTCACGCTCAGCTGGATTGCCTCTGTGGCTATTTTTAGTTAAGCCAGCGGACTGGCACTGATTATAAAGGATGAAGCAAATAAACTTGCTCCGTCTGTGCAAGACCAATGATCTGGACGCACTTTTGCTGGAGAGTGCACCAGGTCATCTGCAGGAATCCTCCGTCATCAGAGGAGGAGGAAAGGAGACACTACATGGGGAGGGTAACTGAGCAAGATTGATGGGCTGTGGGCTGGAGCTGTACCCTCAGCCTGAGAGCAACTGACATCACCAGCAGAACTTTAACAGCTTATATCTGTACAACTACTGCAATAAAATGAAAAAACAAACAAGCAAACAAACAAACAAAAAAAACAGACTACAGCTTAAACAACATTGAGCTGTGACCCTTCCCCAGCCACAGTCTGCTAACAATTTTTCAGTGCTTATTTTGCTGTAGGTCTCAGTCTGCTAATACATTTTAAATGCATATGTTGCCATAGGCCTCAGCCTACTAACAAATTGTGTCAAGGCTTAAGATACTTTAGGACTCAGCCTGCTAATGCAGTATATTCTTCCCAAGAGTGTAACCACAACCCCTTCACCTTTACCAGCTTAAATTAGAGGTCCCTACCAGCCTTCTAGCAATTGTTTCCAAGGTTTATGCTGCTGCAGGACTACTTAGCATGCTAACAGTTTTCTCAGCGCATATGTTGCTGTAGGCCTCAGCTTATATTTTTTCCAGTCTTATGTTGCTGTAGGACCCTGAACAACTTTTACTTTCGAATGTAGATTTTATCATTACAGAACTCAGCAGCAGTAATATTGCAGTGGGAATTCTCTCTGCCAGAGAAAGCATAGTGGAAAATTAGCAAAGATCTCATGGAAATCTTATTGATGACAGTGAAAAGGCAGAAATCTCATGGTTTTTTTATGAGTGGGAATTTCCTCAGAAAAAGTGGTAAATTGTGTTTTTTCCTCAAAATTTCCAGTTAGTTTCTTGATAATCTTCCTTTGAATTTCTCTGCGTACAGTACTGTTAATGTCCTCCAACTTCATTCTTCCTCTAAAATTCCCACTAATGCCCAAAGCCAAGACCACTGAACAAAAGCTAAAGGGACAGCAAGAGCTGAGAGGACTGTCTGGGTTTTCAGCAGCTGACATCACCAGAGTAGGACAGACTGAAAGTGAGGACTCTCCCTTTATCAGCTGCTGAATATGTACCTAAATGAAACTCATATAGGTCAGCATTTGGTAATGGGAAATTGCCCTATTACAAATGTAATACACTATTTTTACAAGTTTTTGAAATATTTAAGCACAGCGTGTTACTGAAATTTCCTGTTCAGTATTATAATTAGCTCTGCTTGAGATCACATTTGCAGCTCACTGTGCTATCAGAAATGTCACAGTAGGCTCTGCCTAGATTAATTCATAGCAAAGTGTGTGATAATATAAGTCAAGCATATATACTAAATAACATAAAGTGCCACACCGTGCCACCAACAAATAAAGTCTAATTTATCAAGAAATATTTCTTTTCCAAACAACTGACTAGCACAAAATGTCGTTTTAACACCTTTTCTCTGAGAGCTCCCCCAGCACAACAGGTGCATTGTGCTAACTTGTAGGCTCTAGTTGAGTCTCAAGCATCTCCATAGGAGAGATTGAGCCAACAGGGGGTCTAGCAGTGCCTCTTGCTGCATGGGCCCTCCCTACAGACAGGGCAAATCCTAGCCAGGAGGAAATATGTTTGTACCACACATGCACACATTTGCATCTGAAACAATGAGGAAACATGCCATACTAAACAACAAAAATAATATCTAGAATCCCATAAATGTCAGCTTCCCACCCAAGGGGACCCTGTGTGTCTTCCCCTATACTGGTATAACAGTGGGAGTTGCGCTAACCATTTTAGCATCTGTAATTCCCACTGGACAATTGCTGGTTAGGATGTATATACCTGTCTCCTATCTCCTGATTGCATTTAATACCATGGACAAGGGTCTCCAGCCAAGAGTCCCTCCTCCTCACTTGCACCATGTAGTGCCTATGGACAAGATCCCAGTTGAAGTCTTGCAGGTCCTGGGCATAGGATCCAGCAGTATCTGAATACTTATTTATCTAACTAAAGGATATATCCATCTTGTACTACAATGGGTTCCTTACTCCACAAACTAAGGCAGACTAAAGGTTTTACTGGTCTTTGTAGGGGTATTTATACAGGGGAGAACCTTAACATTTTTACCCCGTATCCTACTTTATTCTTTCTCTCTCTTTCACCCTAAAAAGTACTACCACCCACCTAGCCCTCAGCTTTGGGCTAACAGCTTGAGAAAAAACTGATGTCACATAGCTATGGTGGTGAACAGTGGGCAGAGCTTCAGGTGTCGGCATATTAGGCACGTACCCTCCAGTGAACTCTCCTTAATTGAAGATGCTTCCTGCACAACATTGGAGACCTGCTACATTGGTAATTTTTAAATTATCTTTAAAATTAACTAAAGTTATCTTGTGGTGGCTGATCCACTTTAAGGGATTTTCTCCTGTGGCAACCATTTTTTATGTCCTGCATGAAACTTCATCATGTAACTTCTGAAGGCCTGGGATGAGTCATTCCCATACCTGAAAACTCTCAGGATCTGACTTGAGATTCAGATGGGTAAATGTACCATATTGATTCAGAGCACTAAGAGGCACAGGAATCAACATTCAGTCCCTGTGCTTGCATAACATAAATCTGCTGCACTACACATACAAGATTATCTTTTCCCTGCTTAACTAAATCCAGTGGGCTGCATTGGCTAATTCATAGATTTGTCCCATAGTTCTTACATAAATCTCAGGGAACAAGTGAAGTTTCACAGGATTATATAGTGTCCTTGGTCACCTACTACATGCTCTGCACTGACTGGATGCTGCTGAAGCCTACAGACTGGTGACATTTCTGCTGGAAATGCTGAAAGGAATGTTCTGCCTTTTTGGTGAATGTTCAAAGTGGTATCATTTTAAAGAAACCCTAACATATATTATTAACAACCCTGATTTACCTTAATATGACCAGAAAATCCTAATGTTACTCTTATTATCACCATTTCCCCTTGAATCTAGAGATGCCATCCTCAATCAGACACGGATTTAATGTTAATATAGGTGGACATGACTCTTTCTGCAGCACTCCTGGACCACAAACCACATCCGCTTGAACTTTCTTTTTTTACTTAAAGGGATAGTAATACTTCATTTTAACTTTATTTTATTTTGTAGGCATTAAAAAAACATGAAGAATGATATAAGGCTTATCTCTGAAACCTTTATGGTTTAAGAGATATTCACAAACAAAGTATCCCCCCCCCCCCGTTAAACCAGATCAGAAGGGAGATGCCCAGGTAGACTGCAGAGAGGGACAATCTTCAATTAAGATAACGGAAAAAGCTGAAAAACTTGTCAAGGGGGGAAGGGCTTTCATTGTTTTCATACAAAGAAAATTGTCCCCTTCTGTTATCTGTCTGGTCATACAACCTGATCCACATCTGAGAAGAGATGGCTTACACTAGGTAAAAGGGGCAGGAGGGGGAACTTTGCTTGTGAATATCTCATAAACCATAAAGGTTTGAGAGATAAGACTTATATCATTCTTCATGTTTTTTTAACGCCTACAAAATAAAATAAAGTTAAAACGAAGTATTACTATCCCTTTAAGGAGGGATTTTGCATGAGCCCTTCAAAATGCAGTGGGCAGAGGATGGGATCTTGGAGTACTGTCAGCAAGATAAATATCTAACATCATTGACAAGATATACAAGGACTGTCTGACAATGAACCAAGGTGCAAAGGCAAAATTCATAGCGGCCATTAGGATCTTCTGAGTATGGGTAGTATTTTAATGTATTCCTGTTCTTTTAACTCCTGAAATATTATGAGTTATTTGAGGGCAGGTTAACAAGGCAATAGATTAGTAGGAACAGCCACAAATCAGCTAAATATATATTCTGAATAACACAGAGGTTCAAGTAGACCTGTTACCTACACAGCTTTTAGTCTCATTAAATGTATCTACTTAAACTGCCTATGACTTATGTTTTTTATTTTCCATTGAGGTTGATAATGTTATAGATATTGGATTTAGTAGTTGAGGAATCTAATCTGAACAGAAACTTGGTCAGATAAAGCTGCATAATTAATTATTCTTATGTCAAGAAAATCACATCTCTACCATCTTAGGCGGCTAACACCAGAGGGCCAGAATAAATTGATAATGAGCACTTATAATGCAAAGCCTTTCAAGTTTAGGGGGACTTAAGATGCTCAGATTTCAGGAGGCTAAATAAGTAAACTGAGGCATAGCATTTTTATTTCTAAATAGGAAAATAGAATGCTTTTTACTACTTAGAAATAAAAATGCTATGCCTCTGTTTACTCATTTAGCCTCCTGAAATCTGTCACCAGGCTGCTTTGCCTCCAAAGGGTGAATAGATGTCCTGGTTTTCACTGACAGTTCCCTATTATGACCCCTGTCCCCAGAAAAAAATTGTCCCCTGAAATATCCCCTGAAACTTTGTCCAACAAAGGGTCCCTGATCCAACCTTGAACTAATAGAAATTATACATGTACATTTGTATCATAATTTATTTTGTTTTTTATTTCATGACATTCAGATTAAAATGACAAATGAATGGAATGGTTCATGAAGTCGCAGAATAACAAATGACACATACAGTTTTTCATGCAAATCCATTTGTTCATTAGTTTGCACACTTTCAGTAGTACAGACAAAAGAATAAGCTAAGGGTAAATGACTCGATCACACCAGGGTAGAAAGGCTAAGTCTGCAGTGCGGCAGTGTATAATATAAGGAGGGGAAAGATATACTAATGGGAATATCACTATAGAATGAATTCTAACACACTCCAACAAGGTGTGGAACTGTTTTGTCATCAGTCCTTTGGTCATATTCCCATTAATATGTCTTTCCCCCTCTTGTATTATATTGCTGGATCACATGCTTAGTATTTCCACCTTAGTGTGATTGAGTCTCATAGCTTCCTTATACATTCTATATTTCCCCTCATGTTTTCTCCTAATTAATTGAGAATATAGCTATATGTATTATTATGTCTTTATTTATATAATAGATATATTAATTTGTTTTTATTTAATTTCTCTGTGTTTTTTTGATTCGTGTGACTACTTCCTTATTTGTTTACCTCTGTTCATTATTATTCTATTATACAATTTACATCTATTTTTCTTCCATTTATTCTACACTTAGATCTTTCGATGTGCTGTGGTTTTTATTTTTGTCTCCAATTGGAAACAGTGGTGAACAATGAGTATTTCCAACCAAATTCTGACTAAACGAAAGTAATGGTAAGAGTTTTGTTTTCTCCAAAAGGGTAAAAAAAGTTGCAGAATGATTTGGACAAAATTATTTTTTCAGCCTGCATAAGTCTAATAGAAATTATTGCTGCCATTAGAAAATATTGCCTGAAAATATGTAGTGTATGTCAATATTTGGCTAGCCACCTTAGTGACTGCTGTTTCAGCCTCAGTTAGTCAGAATGACAGGCCTCTTTGTTGGCATTATCTGTGTCTCTGCAGGCACAGGAGTGCACTCTCTATCATACCCTGTTCTATTGATTATATAACCTCTGTGGTTCGAAACTACAAAGGGTGCAGATATTCCAGGCCTAGCATTCAAGGGTGTCCTCTCTGTTTCAATGTTCAATAGGTTTATGCACGTGTAAAATATTATTGTTTTAGGGGATAAAAAAATATATATGCACCGAGGCCCTCTGAGTTTTGTGGTTCCTGAATATAGAAATGTCGCCAATGAAAAATAATGATGTTCTTCAAAATTTTTCATTTTAGAAAATGGTATTGTTATGTTTTGTTTATTAACCCTTTGAGCATGCACACCCCTCTGGCACTCAGAGGGTTAATATTTTATCTTTTAAGTACCAGTGGGTTGTTGCACCACATTGCAAAGTAACATGTTGCACATGCTTTTGGACCTTAAAGGGTTAAAACTGAGTCCTAAGAATAAATGATATTTGATCTCAAATGTTCTGAATTATATTGCGATGTTCATTCAACTTAACATCAAAATATCTGAGATGTCAAGCTAGATAATAAACTTGTTTATGACATGCCTCTTGCGTTACCAATTCCATGGCACATGACCTAAAAAGGTCGTTTAATTTCACCTTTACTGCCTTAAGATGGCAGTCTCTGAAAATAGGTTGTAAATGGAGAAAAAAAAATCTAACTGTCCCTTCATTTATTGATAACAAACTCTACATTATTAACTTACAGTGCAACAGTTCAATAGAATTCAACCATATAAAGACTGAACTTTGCCCTCTGGACTAAACTGACTGTAAAACGTAAATGAATCAATGAACCTTTTGTAAAATAGAATTGACTTGGTATTCTCTTTAGAATTTGCTGTGTGGATGTTGTATAATACTATGCCTAATCCACGTTCTACAGGCTTGTTCATAATACAGTTCGTGGCAGTGTCATCTCAGGGGACTTAAAGCACCTTTTGTACATCTCATCTTACACAGATGTCCCAGCTTTTCTTTCCAGCACATCACTAAAATCAATTCTCTATCTGCCCCCGTACAGAATGTATAAACGTATTCTCTGTAACCTTATATTCACAGGTAAGGTTCCATTGATTGAATAATATGTTTTCCAGCGTTTGTACATAGTACATGACATATGTTTCTTATGAAAACATCTACAATTTTACAGTCATCACATTTGTAACTGTTAGGCTATGTTGACACAGCTCCCCATTTACCTTACTTTAACCCAGAAATACTAATGACGTTTGCATTATGGCTGGTTGATATAATGTGAGTTGTAGTAGGGCCAACAATTGATTACCCTTAGTTTAGAACTTTTGTGCAAAAAAAATTGTCTAGAAGTACATTATAGCTAAATCCCTTTTATAATATCCCTTTAACAGAGTGATCTAGCCCTATGCCTACCTAATTCCACTTTATTAGTCCACTTACGACAAATGCATTTGATGGGCATTTTGGGGAGTTAATTTCCTCTACAACTTGTTTAACACCACGTATTAGACATTTGAATGCCTGAGGGGTATGTAACACATTACAAAGCAATGCTTTGTGCACTACGCTGATGCTTAGTGTTAAATGAGATGCAGGAGAAATTATAAAACTTAATTTTTTTGAGCATGCTGTGAGGCAGGCACATGGGAACTTCTGGCATCATAGTCTTAATCCCTTAAGGACCCATGAAGTGCCAGGACCGCCATGGGTAAATTTACCATGAGGTCCCATGATGGCACAGACACGTCATGGAATTCAGGGTTCCCCTTGTGGCTGCACGCCGTTCGGGGAGCCATGGATCAATTAAAAAAAAAAATGCCCTGTGGTCTTTAACTGCCGGCTGCGCTGCCGTGCAGCTGGTCCTCAAGGGGTTAAGGAGGGTGGATAGTATGAGCTGGTATGCCCTAGGGTGGTCACACCTTCTAGTGAATACCCTACAGTGCTATGGATTTGTACATTCACCCCAATGTATCATGACTTCCTCTATCCCAGAGATGCTCTTTTCTGTTGACAAAGAACCCTTAGCATTCTACAACTTAAGCATCTCACTGTTACACTAGATGAGTAGGTTGGGAGATGCACCAAATGTATGGTAAAGAGTGATAAAGTGGATATAAAATGGAGATGACTTCTCCAGTGTTCTGAACTCTCCAATATCTATGTTATTCTATGGATCCAATGTACTATGATCTAGGGATGAGAAAAATTTTTTGCCTCAAACTGTAATCGGCGAAAAATGGCACTTTCTGCTTGGTAAAAAAAATTCCTGCAAAAAGTGACATTTTCCTGCTTTTTTTTGCCTAGCTCATTGCATTGAAATCAAAGGGAAGAATATTTTTTCTCCAAAACACAAAAGTTTTCTCTAGTTTTCTACAGCCATATACAAGGATGTCAGGGACTCACAGCAGCCATTCTGTGTTTGTGAGTGTAGAGAGCAGTACGTTCTGAGCTTGAGAAGATAGGCAAATAAAGGGGATTTGAAGCTTAATTTAGGGAGTCATTTAGGTAGGACATTTGTTCTCTGTATTAAGGGAGTCTGCTGGCAATCTGGGGGAAAAGAAGGGAGGAAGGAGGTTGACCCAAAATACTCCAAAATTTGGCACAGGCAGATGGGGTCCAAACTACTTCCTAATTTTGCTTTTATTGTCTCTGTGCTGGGGAAGTCTGGGGAAAGAAGTTGTTGATTTTGTTTTTAGTTACACATTTTTTATGGACTAACTGTGATACGATAGGGTGGACAACTTAAAAAAAAAAAAAAATTAAAATTAAAAAAAAAAATTAAACAAATAAATATATTTGACAGCAGACTGGGAGCCTGATGGGAGAGCTCTGTGACTGAGGCAAACTTGAAAGACAGCAGACAAGACTGACAATTTTGTTGAGGACCAAGGCAAGACATCACACTCCATCAGTTGTGTACTGTAGAGAGTAAACTCACACAGAGCAGTTCAGTAATGTCTAGCAGTTGCACAAGCTGGAGGAGGAAAGGTGGAGCAGTGCAGGGACGTGGGAATAAAGTGGTAGTACAAAAACTGACTGCAGCAATGGTTGATGTGCAATAATAGATGATGATCCCTCTCCTCCCAGGGTGGATGCAGTTTATCAAGTTCCCACCAATAACACCACGCTAGTCCCCCACTACCACTACCATACATATCTGCCACATTGTAGGTGTAGTAATATTGTGCTGTGAAATGTTGCAACGCATTAAACATAGGAAAAAATGTACGCAAGATATAGTCTGGCGCTTTGAGCGTTTGTGTGAATATGACTATGCAGATGACAACATAAGAGACAGGCAATAGTTTATAAATATTTAAATAATTTTAATCATACATACACCAATAATCCCGCAACAATGAGATGATCTTCTGGGACCCCAGACACTGTAACAGTTTTGGTGCTACATATATTAAACTCAATATCTCTAAAACACCATAGCAATGAAGGAATCACACTCTGTGGCACCTCAAACACTACAAGAGTTAAGATGTCACAGATTCTTCCCTTTGTATGCTCTCAATATTAAAAAAAACCATTACAAGTACATTAGCCACATGGCAATCATCCACATTACATATACAACAACCCCAAAGGATCCTCAAATAACCCTCATAAAATAAAACCCACAAGCTTTCCCTAACTGTATACCGGTATATACTAGCAGAGTAGAGCTACACAATAATTCACAAAAAAAGGATAACTCCACCAAAAAAAGCTACAAAGTAGCATCAATAAAAATGTATCAAAAACTACAGAGTAGCATTCAAGAAAAATATCCAAATCGTTTGCTATAATGTATCAGAAGTGGCATTTGAGAGGAAGTACATCCATCTGGCTGTGTTTCATATATATGACGCTTCCACTATAAGTGCAATGCATGTGGCAAAAACATAAACCGAACTGTCGGTTTGAATGTTACTCTTCGTCCCTCATTGGACCAGAGCCAACAGTTCTCCGTTATTCAACATATCTATTCCGTCTCACGTCTTAGCCGGCTCTCATATACTTCAACAGGCAGTAGACATTTCAAACAGCAAAGCGTTCATGCACACCATGCAATCTATATATATCACTTTGGCACATGCCAGCATAGATTATTGCACTTATCTCTCGTCCTCACACAGCTGGACCACCTCTCGTTGCCGAATTGCCAGTTCCAGTATACTTCAATTCTCTGCGTCTCTCCTACTTGCTCCGTAATCGGTCAACAAGTCGATAGGCGTATAGACTCACAGCGTCTCACAAAATCATAGCTCCATCTTGTAATGTCTCCTCAGTTTACTCAGCCTAACATGACCAAGCTTTTCTTATCCACTTCTGTCAGGTGTGTTAATAGTATACTTGTCCGTCTACCGGTCTTATTCCAAATAAATTACATTTTCTTGACATGGAAAGACTTTATCATGTTTCTTTATACTCTTTTAAGGTCAAATTTGACAAATGGTTGGATTTTGTGAAATCCTGAGGCATTGTTCTCTTGACATGAATAATTTCTTCCCTTCCCTTCCTCCTCTCCCCTCTTTTTATGCTCCCTTCTTCCTATCTTTCTCCTCATTTTCATTCTGTTTCCTCTATCTCTTTTTTCTTTCTATACTTTTTCTTCACTGGAATGACAGACAGTGAAATGTCATTCCGGCACAACATTTTTCATAAAATATTTCTTAACTCTCTTGTAGTTTAATCACCTGAAGATAATGGTTCAGCATAGAATGAGAACGAAATCTGAAATACATAGCACCGGTAGAACAATATATTTGATTGAAACATGCTAATAAGTGTAGGTACCTAGTGGAGTATACATACAGACAAAAACAAGAAATAGAACCACTTTGATGGCACTCAAAATCAATCCTCTTATAAGTATTACTACCTCTAATTATAGTGTAATGTATAAAATAAAAAAATACTTTATTGGTGACATATTTAAAACCAAAGGAAAGGTTAAAAGGAAAGAAAATAAAATCAAACAGTGGGTGCTTGATGCTAAATATCTTCAATGCTGCAGCCAACTAAATAGCAGCCATATGTATGACCCTTCCTGGATCTACTTGCACTGCAAAAACTTGAATCTATTTCTAAACCAGATTAGGAAACAGTCTCCTCTCACACAGATAGCTATATAGAAAGATTTGCTCCAGGATAAACAGGACCAATTATAGGGCCTGTCTCATTTATGGTTAATCATAAGGGTCAAGTGCTGAATACAGTGCTAGTTTTCATGATAATAGAGGACATCAGTAATGTAAATAATTTATAAGAGCGTTCATTGTACAACATCAGTGCCTTCTAGCATGCTGTGATTTTATCCAAGAGGTGCATTTTCAGGTGAGATTTGAAGGTTATCAGAGAGGTGCAGTGGCGCAGGTTGGATGGTAGAGCATTCCATAGATACGGAGCAATGAGAGAAAAAGGTTTGATACGTGACAGGGCTGTAGAGACAAAAGGAGCTGAGAGATGACAGTCATTGGCTGAACATAAGTGTCGGGATGGGGTATAACAGGAGATGAGAGTGGAAATGTAAGAAGGAGTAAAGGAGAGAAGTGTCTTGAAAGAGAGAAGTAAGATTTTGTAAGATATCCGGAGTTTGATAGGCAGCCAATGGAGAGTTTTGAGGAAGAGTGGGGCAGGGACAAACCTAGGTGACAGAAGAGTGATTCGTGCTGTAGCATTCTGTATAGATTGAAGTGGATGGAGATGGGAAGCAGGAATGCCAGACAGAAGAATGTTGCAATAGTCCATGCGGGAGAGGATGATTGCATGTATAAGAAGTTTGGCTGTGGAGGAACAGAGGAAGGGACGGATTTTTGCAATGTTACGCAAAAGAAAGCGACAGGATTTAGTAATGGCATTAATATGATAAGGGATACACACTCAAGACCCCTAAGGAGGGAACAAAAGCAATCGCTGGACTCAAGACACAATAGAGGGAGAGGTGCAGTATAGAGTAGAGAGGAAAAGGTGAGGGAGAGAGATGAAAGGAAGGAAGAGTGAAGAGAATAATCAGGATAAAAAGAAACGAGGAAAAGGAAGCAGAAGAACGCACCAAAGTGTTCTGTGGACACGAGTCTGGGACCGCGGGGGGGGGGATAGTCCCACACCTACTGATTATTAAGGTTAAGAAAGGCTGAAAACCATCTTTGAAATTGCTCCATATCTAAATTCTTGCACCCCCAGGCTATTTGTAGAAAGAGGAGTTGGTCCTCAACTTTTTTAAACCAAGCGCTCACTGGCGGAGGAATATCTGATTTCCAGTAAAGAGGAATGAGTGCCTTGGCTGCATTTAACATAGTATATAATTTCTTCACCCTGGAGACCTCCGGGAGATCTCTGTATAACAGTATGGGCCAAGGATTGTGGGGAAGAGAGAGTTCCAGTCTCTTACTAATGAGCTGTAAGCAGGTATTCCAGAAGTGAGAAATAGCAGGGCATGTCCACCAAATGTGTAGCAGAGTACCCGTGTGTGAATTACATCTCTAGCAGACATTTGAGATGCTAGAGTTAAAACCATGTAGTCTTTGAGGGGTATAATACCAACAAAATATCGATTTATAATTCATCTCAACCATTTGTGCAGAAATAGAGGATTTTTGAGTTCAATACCATATCCCCTTCCATTCTGTCAATGATAGTGGTTGACCCAAATCAGTCTTCCAGGCCAGGGCATAATTAAGTTTAGACAGTTGATCAGACTCAGAGAGAATTCGGTAAATCCTGCCCAAGAATGCTCTTTGCCTAGGAGAAGATGCCAGTAGCTCTTCAAAAGGGGTGAGGGATCTGTCAAGCTTATGTCTTAATCGTAGTGATGATAGCAATCCTTTAATTCGGAGGTAGTTCCAAATTTCCTTAGGAGGGAGTGCCAAGGACTCCTGTAACACATGAAATTATATTATTTCACCAACAGAGTAAATATCTGCCAAACGCAGGTCTTTGGCTTTAGTCCAAATGGGGAATTGTGACGTCGGCAGCGTACAAGTGGTATTGTGAATGTGAAAAAGAGGGGAGCAGGGGGAGGGTAGAGAAAGCAGACATGGTATAAAATGCCCAGTAGTAAAGCACCATTCTGTATGCATTAAAGTGACTGTACATACCCATAAGTGCAGATAAATGTATAACCCTTTGAGTGCCAGAATGGTACCCAATGCATTGTGATAATGATTGGAGTTGTAGCCTTGCAGGAGCTAGACACTTCCTGTTGACCTCCACTGTCCTACCCTACCCTAGAGTGCACCTGGAGGAGATGGAGGCTAACACTGGCAGAGGGACACTGGGGAATTCATACATTTACCCCTTTGCGTACCTATTTTCAAGTAATTAATTTATAAATGTCTAAAATAAAACAACACAAAAAATTTATTTATAAATTGCAATTACACAAATTGCAATAATTATTACTCATTATAGTGCTGCTTATAGTTCCATGGTGCCAAAAGTGTGCTTGCTTAAATTCCAGAATTCATAATGTGAACCCTATATCTTCCAGAAAGGTGTTCAACACATTGCTTAGCTTAGCAATCCACCGATCATCCTTCTAGCACTCATTGGAATATGAAAAATTGTAGGATGTAAGAGTCATAGAGCAATTAATTGGTTCTTAAAAAAAATGATAAGGTTTTATTGTAGGTACTGAAGAAAATGCTACCGTTGTCCCTTGCGCTTTAGTCAGCCTGTGCATTTTTAAGAGGTCAGCTGGATTAGCCTCTCACAATAGATTCTCTTCATGCTGATGTGGATAATCCTATGGATTAAACATTAGTGTTCCACTGAATCAAAGGCCTTTGTAGAAACACAATACTTATTGTCCATGGGCAATGCTATGTGTTACTATGAATCATTTATAATGTAAGACATGCTCTTTGATTTATTGAGTAACTTTTCATGCCCGTTTCATGTTTCTGAGTACTAAGCATCTGTCTTATTTTAATAGAAAATGTATATGACCCATGAATAATACTGTAACTACATTTAATTGGTATTATTTTATATGATACGTATGTTTGATAAAGATGAACTAACACATTTTAATAATAGCCCCCCCCACTTACCTTACTATGGCCAGAAATTTCTAATGCCCCCTATGAATTTTTATCTTACACCTTGGTTCAAGAGATAACATCTTGCTGGTGGATTTTCAAATTGAAGCAAAGTGCTTGAACCTACTTAATCTTTTAGGACCAAAACAATGCACTGAACACCCCTTTGGGCCTTAAAGAGTTAATTTAGCATGTGCAGTAGCAGTTTGAGATTCTGTGGTATTGCCAATAAATATAATTTCTGTGTCTATGGACATGATATCCAAGTGCGATTGAAGCTGTTGTCTCTTGAATCAAGGAACAAAGTGAAAATTAATAGAGGATATTACGATTTTCTGGAGATTATAAGGTATGTGGTTAGGAGCTCATAGTTCTGTAATCAGAATACTTACAATTGTGAACATTATATGGGCAATATGTTGCTCCTAAGACAGGTAGATATTCTGACTAGCCAATACAATGGTTGTTAACACTTTTAATGTAAGGGGTATCCATCAAAAACTGCTTTGCAATGCTTTGGATGCCTCTCTGATGCTCAAATGGATAAAGGGAAATTAATACCAATGATAAATGTTTTTTTTTACTAAAAAAAGAAAATAATTAAAGGAACATTATTATATTAATTAAAGGAACATTTGGCCAGCCATCTGAAATCTCCTGTACAGTTTTCCAGTCGTCAGATGTTAACCCTTTGAGTGCCTGAGATGTATCAAAGCATTGCAAAACAATGTGTTTGATAAATCTTTGGCACTCAAAGGGTTAAGGTGTACAGTGACTGTTCTGATTGCTTCCATTTTCTGCATTCTTGTTTTCTTTATAATATCTTTTGTTATTGACCCATACAGATACTTTTATTCAATAGGTTTTGTGTCTGTGTTCTGTGGGGAAAACAGTGTGAAAACATCACCAGCCAATGGGAGCAAGCCTCCTATTTACCTGGCTTCCCCAATGGTGGTAATGTGGAGCATGGCATCCCATGAAATTTGGAAAGCCAATTTACAATTTCAGTGCCAGAAAGTTAGATAAATTGCATGGCAATACATTGTCTACCTCTGTTGAATGCAAAGGGTTACGTTCATTACAAGCCTCTTATCACAAAGGAATTCTTATTCATTTTTTATGAAATAAGACAATTCTTTGACTTAAGTTAGGTGTGGAGAGCAATTAAAATAGCCTGTTGGTTATTTTTGCTGCTTGGTAAATCCCAGACAGTGACAGAATGGGGGGATGTATGAATCTGCCAGCTTGGCTTATTTTCATCACTAATACAATAGCTTAACCCTCTGAATACCCAATACAAAACCTTATTAATTTAAAAGAAGCTTGTAGTTCAAAATTCTCATTGATTTAAATGGGGCTTTTAACCCTTAAATGCATTTGAGGATTGTCTACCTCACAATGGATTAAACAAGCAATTTAAATCAGTGAGGATTTTTAATTGCCTGCTATTAGATTTGTGCACGGCAAAAATTTTCGTTAAAATTCGATTTTTTTTTTAATTCGAAGGATCCGAATTTCGGACCGGACCTGTTCGACTCGGCAAAATTTGTCAATAGTCTGAATTTTTCAGCCGAATTTAAAAAAAAAATTACAAATATTCAATAAAAAATTAAAATTGAACAAATAAAAATAAAAAAATAGATTAAACTACATTAATAATATTAAATCTCTGAGAAAGGAAGGGGTATTTTATAAACCCTTACACACTTATATATGTATATGTTACATCAAATTAAAGCCCTCTCTGCCCCTTAAAAAATGGTATATGATATGTGTTTGTGCAATAAATGAGAGATAGGAATTTTGGCTGAACACACACATAGCAAAAATGGCAAAATTGCTTGTGTCCTTATGTGGTTAATATCTGCACTTTGCATGAACTGTAAAACGCCTGTTTTACCAGATCCATTTTTAGCAGCATGTAGCAACATTGTAATAGTTTCTGGTGGGAAAGCTCCATGTAGTCTATTTTTAGTAGCATGTAGCAACATTGTAATGGTTTCAGACGGGAAAGCGCTGTCCGAATTTCCAAAATTTACACAGAAAATTCGGACTAAGTCTGTTTCAGGTTCTGATTTTTTGTGTGGGTGGACCTTGGCTTTCGGAAGGTCAGAATGATGCCGAATACGCCTTATTCGTACGAATTCCGAAATTAGCCGAACCGAATCTCACAAGTCTACTTCCTGTGGTTTTATTGGTTTGCCCAAAAATTGATCCACGCTTGCATAGCACATCATCCTCAGTGCCGTATGATTGCATCTACTCTCTTTCCTAAAGGATGAATGCCTGACAAAGGTAGGACAAGAGAGAGAAAATGTCAGCAAAATGAGTAATATTGATTTGGCCATGGAATACAACTCAGGAAAGAAAAACTTGACAACCTATTAGTTAAGATCATGTTTAAAAAGCAGTTGTTTAAAAGATGAGTATGGTGACTAAATATATCTAAAGGTAACCCCTTGAGTGCCAGAGGGGTATCCACAGGAACTGTAAATGTTTTTATTAAAATATACAAATTGTAGGGTTTTTCCTTCCGGGTCAAAGGATACCCCCACTGTGGGGAGAGGCATCTTTCCAGAGATGTGTCAGTGCCACCACCACCGCAAATGCTAGTCTTCCCTAAGACAGTCATTTTGTTCTGTGATGGTTGCGTATTCTGCAGTATGTTGTGATATTTTCCTGATGTTGCTGAGAGTATAATCATTTTGCTTGCTTTCTTTTTACTGTGCTTTCTAGTTGTTTTGCCCTTATGTTTCTCTCTATTATCTACCACAATGAAATCTTCCACTCAGGTAAATTGTGCACAGTTTTAGTGGGTGATATTTAGTATTTCTTTGAGGCTTTAAGTCTGGGAAGAATCAAGTAACAGTTAGGTATAGGACATGGGCAAGCAGGACACATTCACCTGCTATTCTCAAGGCAGCTATTAAAATGGAGCCGTTATCAGCAGACACAAAATCACCTTTGAAAGAACAGGATAGAAGCCATTTGTGTATGACCTGCTGCATTTTCTTAAACACATCTACAACTTTGTGGGGTTGTCTCTCAAAGCTCTGCATGCATAAAGTAGCATGCATATTGTACTTTGCAGCTTGCCTTTACTACTAGGCCTTAGCCAGAGGCAACATTAGAGGTAACCTTAACCTGCTGTTGCTGAATGAGGCTGTCCACTGATGGAAAGATATCTAGTAAGCAGTGACAAATATTTAGTCTGTATTATGGGAACTTGTTCAGTTAAATGTGGTAATGTGAACTTTCACACAGTAAGATGTTTCCAGCCCTTGGCCCAAAACACCAATCACCTGCTTGTACAAGTCTGGCACAGCATCACTGAAAAATAACTGCAGCTTGTGATTTGCCAGTGGGGTGCAACACATGACATCAGTTCTTTAAGACATCTGTTTACTACAAAATAATAGGGCGGAATGTCAAACTCCAACATTTGGCAAGTGTTCTGCTGTATTTTGGCCAGTTTTTGACTTTTTCATAAAAACTCAGTAAGGGTGGGTTGGCAGCATAAAGAAGAAGAACTTTGTAATTTAATTGTTTAACAACATAACTACTACTAGTAGTGGTGGTGGATATGGCGGCAGCAGGTCTTGCACTTGTGAGGATCCTATGACTCTAGTAATCTCTAACTAACTCTGCTGTTGATGCTAGTTATCACACCCCTGACTTGCTGCCAAAGTGCCTTCCAATAAGATCTGTGCTTGCACTTCAGGATAGATCTCAATGAGGTTGTGCCAAGATGTGGTCCTGCTTTCCCCTCGCTCAAGTGTTTTTTTACAGAGACAACAGATAGCAACATGTTTAGCTTTTGGATCATGAGTGAACTATTTCCTTACTATATATTTGTTTGACTGAGGGGTTCTAGAGGCACTACTACTAATATTACTACTACTATTACAACTACTGCTGTTGCTACTACTACTATTACTACTACTGCTACTACATGGGCTGGATGTTGCAATAGTACTAACAGTATGTGTCAGTGGTGCTGCACTTGGATCAGCAGCAGAAACACTCATAACTAGTGTTGTGTATGTTGATGACATGTGTTGCTGCTTAGTTATCAATAGTGATTGTGACCTGATGGGAGTTAGACTTGGAAGCAGTGATGCTCATGATGATGATTGGATTGCTATAAACAGGCATGTTGCTCCATTTCAGTGGTGGAATACTCACCCTTTTTCTGTTAGCTGCTTTTTTGCCATATCCTCATTGCTTTGTGGAGGAAAATATTCTAAATCAGCATCATCAATTATTAAGTCATCAGAATCATCTGCTTCCTCCTCACTACTTTCATGAGCATCTATTTTACTTTAAAATGTGCAGGAGTTTATTTTTATTTTTCACGTTAAGAGGATTTATGAACATCGAACACTAGTTTGAGGAGGGGTGTTACTGTGAGTGTCTGACACAGCAGATTGTCTCACTGCTAAATTCTCCTCCTTTAGAATGTGACATTTTTCATATCACTTTTTCAAACAATCTCCTCAGGAGGAGGAGAAGCATCATCATTTATTGCACATTATGAAAAAACATGGCACCAGTCAATTTTTGCAGTATGACTTACTACCAACGCATGTTGAATTTTGAAGTAAAGTAAACAACAAAGCTGTGGAATGATGTATGTGTCAATCACAGCTCAGGTCAAATATCTCCTTGGCTCTCTGTTATCTTACAGTCAAAGGGTTTTCTTGTCTACAAATAAATCACACCAACCTTCCTTGTAACTGCAAGCAACTCTTGCTTCCCCTCTTTGCCGATCTGAGTCTGCAAATATCTGATGTCAGCAGAAGCTTTCTCTTTCTCTCGCAACATTTTTAATTTTTACAGAACAGGACAGGGTGAAGATTAAGGTTCATGAAAAGTGCCATTTTGTTCCTGAAGGAGTTCTCACTTTTAAAATGTTGCATTGAAAACAGAGTGCAGCTACACGGTGCATTAAGCATGTTGCTGTGATTAAAAGGGCGACATGAGAATGTCGTCCTGCATCAAGTCACTCGATTCTCATGTCGCGTCCCTAAACTCTGCATACCTTTACTATTTGCCTGACAGAGACCTGTCTATAGCAGCTGTTAATATTTTACTGTGCAGTGTTAAAAATAGTCTCAGTTGCCCATCAGCCTTCACTCCTTTCTTCTATGACAGTGTTTTCCACCATTCCCTACAATTTTACCTCCCATACCTGCCGCTTCAACACAACTCTCAGCATCCATTTTATTATTCCTATAACTCCACCTGTCTGTCTTTATTGGCCACATACATAAGCATAGCTGTGTGCGCCCGACCTCAGACATGCCACTGTAACAGAAGAGAAAAGATCAGTGGTGCAGGCTGTTGTAAGTGAAGTTCCAGAGAGAACTGGGGCAAAGAGTGAGGATGGAGCTATGGTGAAGAAAGAGAGATAGCTGGTTAGGAAGAAAGAGAGGAGTTAAAAGAAGACAGACAGGTGGAGTTATAGGAATAATAAATTTGATGCTGCTGGTTGGGTTGAAGTGGCGGGTATGGGATGTGAAATTACAGGGAATAGTGGAAAACACTGTCATAGAAGAAATGGGCGAAGGCTGAAGGGCGACTGAGACTATTTTTAACGCTGCATGCACAGTAACACATTAATAGCTGCTATAGTATAGTATCTGTCAGGCACATAGTAAAGGTATGCAGAGTTTAGGGACACCACATGAAAATCTTGTGCTTTGATACAGGGCGAGATTCTCATGTCTCTCTATTAATCACGGCGACATGCTTAATGTGTCATGTAGCCACAAGCTGTTTTCAATGCGACATTTTAAAAAGATACAAAAAAACCTCAAGATTTTACTGCTTTTCCCACGGGTTGCTGCTGATTCAGAGGTGGAGGAGGATGTCAGTAGCACCAGTGGAAAAGGGAGCCCATACAAACTCACTGTTAGGCACTGTTGTTTGAATTGCCACACCTTCCTCCATTATGCCATCTTCACTAGAATGTGACCCATTGTTATGTTCAATGTTCTTACATTAATTATTAATATTACTAGTGGTGGTAAACTGTTTGTGCGTTTAACAGCATCCACAGTAGAAGGTTCAACAACATTTATTACACAACCATGGCTGTCAGTCAGTATTTGGACAATTTTACTAACACATACCTGTACTGCTACTAATCCTTTTAACCTACCCCTGCCCCTAGTATATTTGCTGGACATTATTAAACAGTGAAGTATACAATAGAACTGATTATGTGTGTGATGTCATAACAAAATACTCTATCTCTTCTAGTGTCTATCTGCACAGTCATCGCTCACATCAGGGACACTGTCACCTATCAAATTATTTTTGTTTTGATGTTTTATTATACTTTCCATGTTTCATAGTGTTTTTATTTTTTTTATTTTCTGTCCCTATCAGCATAAAAAACAAACAAAACACTCCTTGTGCAGCTGCTCCCCCCCACAATCCCCACAGAGATAACAGTCAGACTAGTTATACTATGACTGTGAGAAAAGAAGGGAAACTTGATATCTGGGGGGTGTGAAATTTAGTTTTACCATTGAGTTCAATGCAATGAACAAGGTTAAAAAAAGCAGAATATTTGGCAGGAAAATTCATTTTTCTCCTGTTGTGCTTTGCTAGTGAGGATGGACCTGTTAGATTGACAACAGCAGCTTTCAATAAATGATAAAGAGACCCGCATGAAAGCTGCTGTAGGCATGCAGCACCACCACACCTATATACTTGTTCCTCTTGTCCTTGCAGATGTAGGGGAAAGATGAATAGGATCCATTTTCCATAAAAGCTTAGTACAATTGCGTAAAAGTAATGGAAGCGGTTTTCTATTAAATCTACATGGTAATCTTATTTAGAAGTAACAGTTTTAATAGCATTTTGTGGTGCTATTGGGGAATTGGTGATATAAGTTGAATAAAATAATAATATCACGTTCATTTATAATAGGAGTGATATTGGTAGAGGCCCATATGGTCATACTAGGGCTAGAGGCAAAAACAATTGGGACATAGTCTCCTAATTTCTTTAAAACTTATATAAGAGCATTGGATGAATAAAAACATATGTTTTGTCCTTTTGGAAGCTGTCCTTGTATATCATTATCATTGGCTTATTATAATGGGCTAAGGAAAAATGTGAAGTAAAGGGATTGTGTATGTGGATAGAGATGGACAAGGAAAGAATATAATTTGTGTGAGGGAATTAGATTAATCTGTTGTTTGAATTTATGGGGGTGGTGAAGGAAATTAGTAATTTTGCGTGATTTTGGTTCATTTAAGAAGTAATGACTTGACAAAGACACAGTCCATAGATTTGGTGCAGAAGATAATGTATTATCTACCAATTCTCTAGTTAATATGAACATACCACTCATTATATGGTTTAACTTTTTGTTTAGGTTATCTTGGTGCTGGGCCATGGATGATAGAGCAATAGAAAAACCCAGGAGAAAATGGACACAAACACTGAAAAGATATTTCAATCAGACACATTTTGAAAAGCATTTAAGAATATTATTTTGGAGGTATGTTTTAGAGGGAATGATTTTCTATGATTAGAATTTATTGAATGCTTGAAGAAAGTCTTATCTGAATGGGGGAGACCCTGGAGACAAGGTATTAAACATCACTGCAGGTGATGGTTGGCAATGGTACAGACGGTATCGGAATTGCCATGGTCCTTTTGTGGTTGGAGGGATAGTATCCTTATGTATGATTAAGGTTCTGTTTATAGCAGGGCAAAATTACCTTCATGTGAACTGTAGATCAGTAGGCCAAGACAGCAGTGGGTTTTTATGGCGGACCTTTACATGGGCAAGGAAGAAGATGACATTAAATTTATGAAATGGACTTTGGGACCTACAGTTGTGGGTATTTACATGCATTGTCAGAAACAGATATTGATATAGATATCTCTTTTAAAGCTGCTTCCTAAAATTATTTCCAAATAAGAATATGTATTGCTGGGTATTGTGGGTATTTATTACTTTGCCCTGTGGTGCAGATGGTTTTATATAGAATTGCATAACTTTTCCTTTGAACATAGGGCCCTTAGAGGAGCCTTGCTGTCCTATTAGTTCCTCTTTTTTACAGTAGTACATATTTTGATTCCAGGTTTGACATTAGCAGCAACACAGAATGAAGCATTAACCCTAAGAATGGGGTTAATCCCTGCCCACTACATATTATAAGAGGGTGCATGCCCAATACAGGCTCTCTAGCCCATAATATACCACTGATCCTAAAATTGCTTCATCTGGTTCAGCTTTTCATCATATTCCCTATTCCATCACCCATCGTTATCCACTGGACTAAATATCATCTTCCATGCACCATTATTCATGATTTCATTATGAATATATTACAAACCTTATTTCATTTATCCATTAAAAATTTCACACAAGTCTGCTAGGGACTTTCATCAATGTAAGTTTTGATTATTTTTCATTTATCTTTTATCCTTGATCCATTGTCAATTTGTATGCAAAAGGAAGATGAAACCAGCTGAGGCCACAGAGAAATTCTCTGTGAAAATACTAAGCAAGAATTTGTACATTTTTTAGGTTTGTGACATCATTCCGGGTCCCAAAGCTCTGGATTTTTAAGCATTTTCATTGTGTATGTAATTACCCTTATGCACTTTTTGTTACATTTTATTCATATTTTCTGCATTGTACTTTTTCACATTGGTCTATTACTTAACAGTTTTATATTCAGTCATTGGTCAATAGACCCATCACTAGTGGTTTTTATATTATAAAACTGGTGTTAATTTATTATTATTGTAGAATAGGTCACCCTTATCCACTGGTATTTTAAATGATATTAATGAGTGCTGCACTTGTCCTTTTACACTAACACTAGTATCTGCACTTTCATGGCATTTTGATCAGATGTTTCTATAGAGAGAAATGGACACTGGGAGGAAAAAAAACCTTGGTACCAATCACATTTAAGGCAGATGTTAACTGCAGTAAAAACACATAAATAATTAATTAAAAGAACAGCTTAAAAATGTATTTATTTTTTCCATATACTTTCACCACTACAAAACAGTGACCTGTGTGGGCATAGCCAAACACAATAAAATAAAAAATAATAATAATTTAAAAAAATAGTTTAGCCACCTTGATGCTAAAGATGTCTCCAACTCATTGCTGCACAAGGTGTTAAAGTCCTATCTGACATCAGTGGGGTTAAGAGATAGTAGCCTAAGGCTGCTGTGCAAGAATAATAATTTGCACTACATGAGAGACATGAAAAATGTTCTGATGTATTTTCATATGGGTAATTCCCCCAGTCATATTCCATTGCTTCCCAATATGCCATATCCTAGAAATACTAACACTGAATTGTTATTATGTCAATGACAGCAACTTGGGATGTGAGTTATGGTTGTAATAATACATTTGAAAGGTTTTGCTTTTGAGAACCATTTTCTTTCTGAATTGTACTATATACAGCTGTGTAGTAAAACCTTTAAAGCTAAACGTATGGCAATGAATGGCCTCTGATATCAATGATCCCATTCTGTTCTAGACCATCAAAGCAAGTGACTCAATAAAGTGAGCAGAGCACATATGTTATATATGCAGTTGTGTTAAAGGTGAGTTATATTGAGAGGAAAAAGTGGCTCTGAAAGGAATACTTCTTAGTAATAAACCCTTACATTAGAGAGCAGAAAATTATAATGATCAGTCAATTAATTTCTGCCCATATTATGTACTAACCATAATTATTATATTTTAATGGAAAATTACCAAATGTATTCCCTGTACAGTATACTAATCAGTTATGTTTGAGAACAAAATTATTGTTCGATGTGCAAATAGAAATTACTCTAGTGTGTGCCTAAATTCATTCACAGTGCAATGGGGTGAATGCAGCCAGTGACTGCATTTCAGGGTATGCACTACACAGTATGGTTGCAGTAGTGTGTATCTGTGGAATTATCCACCATCAGTTCACTGCCATATAGCATGCACAAGGAAAGTAAAATCAACTCTTCTCCTCCAAGTCCTCCATTCCTTTGGCCTCTGACACTGCCCTCTGTTGGTTCTCTTCATAGTTTTCCAAATGTCCTTTATTGCTTTCTATTCTGGCTTCATGGTTAACCCCTACCACACTCTGTTGGAGTACCACATGGTCCAGTCCAGGGGCACTTACTCTTTTCAGTCTACTTCTCTTCCCTTGGGTAGCCAATAAACTCCTCTGGGGTTCATCAACATCACTATGTTTATGAAACCCAAATCTGTTTTTCCTTCTCAGATCTCTTCCCTTCTCTCCTGTTCTGTTTATCTAATTGACTTTCTCCTGTGTCTTCCTGGATGCCCTCTGATCATTTAAACCCAACCTACTATAATAGAACTAATAATATTACCTCCTTCTCCAACCAGCCTTTCTACCCAAAGCACACTGCCTGTAGGTCACCCTAGATTCTGCTGTATACTTCATTCCCCATATTCGTCAATCTCCAACTCATTTCACTTCCATGCACCTGTTATCTTTACAATTTAACCTATTCTTACCCAAGAGACTATCATAATTTAATCTGAACGTTCCTTATTTCCCATCTCACATACTGTAACACCCTTCTAATTGACCCTCCACTTATCAGGCTAACCCCACTATAGTTCACAATTAACTCTGCCACCAGACTAATCTACCTCACATATTGCTCCTCTAATACTACGTCTATCTGCCTAAAACATCTTCAGTGACGCCTATCAAATGCTGCCCTAACTGTTATGCGCAAGGCCAGATCAACAGCCTGTCTGTACTCTACTCACTTGCTTTCCCATCCCTGCAACACTTTCCTACCCACATCCCGATCAGGACCTCCTTGCTAATGTAGAGTCTTTTTCTCCCTTTCATTTCCTATCACTCACCTAAAATTCACATTGAAGGAGGCACTTAATTACTAAATTAACTTTAGTTAAATTTAGTTAATTAGACTGTAATATCACACAGGCAAGTCCCTCTGATGCTTTTGTTTTCCATGTCCTGTCCATACTGTTTTACATCTCTGAATGTATATTCCCTGCTGTACAGAGCTACAGATAGGTTGGAGCTTTATAAATAAAGGATAATATTAATAACAATATGCCTTGTTTAATACATTGAGTTAAGCAAGACACACAAGAAAAATGCCCTGAAATGCACATAGAGTGTTCCTGTTGGTGCAAGCATTATTAAGAAGTGAACTTTTGGTGTACATAGCTTAGTAGATTGACTTTAGTCAAGGGTAGGGTCTGAAAATCAATTATCGTACGTTGTATGGAAATATTGGCCCAGCAAATTAACTAATTAACTAGTTCACATTAACAAATAAAGGTTAATTTCAGAAAAATGATTTATATCACAAATAAATATCTACCACAATATATAAACAGTTTTCACTTAAAATTACATATTCCAAAGTGATATGACATTTTCCATATTCTGGAGGGACATAGATTTCAGGCTAATGTGAAAGCAAAGGAAATGAGCTGCACTTCCAGATTTATACATCCCCTCATTGTCCTGATTTCAGAATCCGTCTACAGTAATTTACAACTCGATTCCATTTCAGATGATAACTTCTAACTAATTTTACCTTCCCATTTCTCAAGTGTTTACCTCCCCATTTCTCAAGTGACTATAGAAATCTGTGACATAAAAACCAATGATTACATTTATCACTTGCAATGAAATCCATCCCTTTCTCATCCTTTCAGATTAACACTTGGAATAAAAATCCCCCCCCCAATAAATAATGTGCATGTGTTATTGATTTATGTTGGCATATCATTATCATTGATTTATGACTTTCCAACTCACACTTCCAGGTAATATCTATGCTCCCCTACTTGTTTGCTCATTAGCCTCAGGTATAAAACTAATTTGTACATTTTTAAAGAGCAAAACAGAAAACCTAAGAACTCATGCCTGTGTGTGATCTTTTACTTAGCTAACCATTTTAAATGAATTTTACTGTGCAGATATATATTACATTGATCTTTTTACTACTAAAATTATTTGTCTTTATGTTCTGTGCATATTTAAAATACCAACGAAGACATGAAGTTATAGATTACTACTATAGTGCCATATGCTTCATATTACAGTTCAGCCCTAACAGACATATTCCATTATGCTGCTTTGATGTTGTAAAATCATATCTCTGTATTCCAGATGTTGCTTGAATGCTCCGCTGCTCATGAGAACTTTATACGGGAACCCATTTTAATTCACATAGGAGGAAGATCTTATTAAATGTATCAATCTCTTCTTATTTAGTAGAGATTTTTAATCACTGGATGCTGCCGACATTTCTAAAGTTTTACTTTACAACAATGAGAATGTACAAACCAACCAGTGAGCTCTTTCAGTGAAATTAAATAATATAAAGCACTAGATTACAGGAAGACCAGCAATGAATATACAGAAGAACAGTAAAAATGATGTCTTACACAATATACTCTATGTTCGCCAGTATCTGAAGTTTAGATATAATAAATATATGAACAACTATCAGTCCAAACACAGTCCCATCAACTAGTGCAGGTGAAGATAGTAAAATGACAATGAGTATGAATATAAATGATGGATGAGAAAAGGTACTTAGAAAAACTACTTAGCCACACAAGCAGAGAGATTTCCCCCTTCTAGTGGGTGATATTAAATGACTTGCCCCAGTCTGCTCTGTAAGTCTGATGAAAAAATTATGAGCTTATGTAGTAATGTAATCAAACGGAGAATGTTACTAAATAGAAAGACCTGCATTCAATTCTATAAGAAGGAGAGTGCTGGAAGGGAAAGAAATGTAAACTCAAAATTTAGTAAGTAATAAAAAACACAAGACAGATGAACACTTACAATCTCTCAACAGTGAAATTACCTGTAATACTCACAGTCCTGATAGCATCAAATCATGCCTCATATGTCCCAGTCTCTGGCACTGTGACATTGCCTCATTGCTCATTATGGGCTCTACAGGTCCATTTATTGCTTTATCTATAGTTATTCAACATCCTTATCTTGTTACCAGATGTGTGTACATTTGGGCCAATAATCTGCATTGTGATTGGGCCCCTTGTGAATCAGACTATGGGGAGAACTCAAAACTGTACTCTGTTTAAGCAGGGATACAGCTGTCTTTCCCGGTGCTACAGCTTTTGGTCTGTAACTTTTACCGGAACGTGAGGTCTCACAAGGATGGTGGCTGAGAGTTCCAAAATAAATTGATATGGAAGAGGGATGCACCCAATGTTTATTGAAGCTCAGACTGCTTTACTGGATTAGGGAATGACAAAGCCTTACCACCTCAATAATAATAAATGTTTACTGATGTTGTTTTACATGTGTTCTGTAGTCCAACAATGTGTATGTGTATAATGAATCAAAACAAATCAGCCCTTACCTAGTAAAATCCTTGGTTTGCCCTTGCTTATAGCATGCTTAGGCAACTAGACTGATTTACAGTGATTTGCTCTGCACCTGGTTAATACTTAGCAAAAAATAAGATGCAGAAGGATGGACTGCACTAAAATGCCTATACACTTCCCAACTGCCCTTCTCTTGGTGCCAGTGGCATATAGAGGAAACTGTTCAGTGTAGACAGCATAGAAAATAGGCATTAGGCAGGCATGGATCCTGTTTCAATTACTCATTTCATCAGTTCTTGTCAATAGGGTTGATGATAACATGATCAAGCTGTGATCCTGCCAATGTCATGATGGGGTATTGGAAAGCATAGAATCTGGATAGGGATAGGATTATGGATTAGTCTTCCAACTTTTGTTTCAAAGTAAATATTTGTCTCTTTGTTTCCTTATATCAAAGAGAACCCTGGCTAGGAGGATCAAGATGGTCAGCAATCTGGATTCAGTCTATCATTGACTTACAAAATAAAATGATGGGGTTTATTGCCAGAATGCTTCCTGATAACATACCATTCTGGGCTGTGGTACAATTTTGGGTTCATATAAGGTATTGTACTTAATGCCTCCACAACAAAGCTTTGGAGACCTATGGGTTTAAGCTTTCAAACTGTAGAGATCTCTTCAGCAACATAATCTGCCAGAATAAATAATAATTAAAAAATTACTTAAAAAATAGCCCTTTTTTGACGTCTAATGACAATATGAATTAAAGGGATAGTAATGTTTCATAATAAACTCAGCTCTAATTAATCTTCATAGTATTTGGGCCTTGGAGAGTGTTATTTCAGTTCTGTCAGAGTTGTAGTTCAAGAGTGAGTGAATGACAAAGTATCCCCCTCCCGCCCCTTCTACTGATATAACACTGCTCAGCTTAGAGCAGCAGGGAGTGTCCAGGTAGATGCAGAGAGGGACAATCTTCAATTAAGATAAGGGAAAAAGCTGAAAAACCTGTCAAGGGGGGCAGGGATTTCATTGTTCTCACAGTAAGAATTTTGACCCTTGATGTGAGCTGTCTGGTCTATGGACTGGATTCCACATCTGAGGAGTGGGTGCTTACACTAGGTAAAAGGGATGGAAGGGGGAAACTTTATCATTCAATTACTCTTGAATTACAATGCTCACAGTAATGAACTAACACTCTCTGTGGCTCAAGCACTATGAAGATTAATTGGGGCTGCTGTTTTTGTGAAACATTACTATCACTTTAATACTATTGCTGGGTTTGAAACAATCCATGATAACTAATGATGCTGATCCAGGTTTCGTTGAGATATGAAAAGTTATCAGCATGTATTTTGATTTTTGAGGGGCACTTAGAGTCAAATTATTTTATGCTTCACTTAGATGTCCAATAAAGTGGCACTAACACCTAAAAATTAAAGGAGACTAGCAGAGTAAAAATTATACCTTTACTGGCTAACTGAGTGGCTTTGGATGCAAGCTTCAAGACAACTAAGCCTCTTCTTCAGGCATAATAAGACTATGAATTCGTATTATGCCGGAAGAAGAGACCTAGTTGTCTTGAAAGCCTGCATCTAAAACCACTTAGTTAGCCAATAAAGGTATCATTTTACTCTACTAGTCTCCTGCATTTTCTATGACTAGCACAGTGCCACACTTTACCACAAGAAATTAAATGGAGTTTTATAACTTTAAACACAATTTGCTATAAGCTTGAACAGAAGTAGGCAACATTTGACTCTCAGCTATCATAAATTACAACTGGTTCGGGGATGATTGGAGTGGTAGTTCCAAACAGCTGGAGAGTCAGTATGTGTGGTTCTATGGCTAATGTGTGATAAGGCTCCTGGGGTCAGTATATGTGGTTCTGTGGCTAATGTGAGACAAGGCTGCTAGGCCCAGTATGTGTTGTTCAATGACTATCAGTGCAGTGAGACAAGATTGCTGGGATCAGTATGTGTGCTTCTATGGCTAATGTGAAACAAGGTTGCTGGGGACAATATGTGTGGTTTTATGACTAGCAGTGCAGTGAGACAAGGCTGCTGGGATCAGTATTTGTGTTTCTATGGCTAGCAGTACAGTGGGAGAAGGCTGGAGTGTCAACACATATGCAGTGGAAAAAAGGGAAAAAAAATTCACATTTCACAGGAATTCGTGTGGCAGGAGAAAAGTGAAGTTTTTGGAACTTTTCTCTTTTGAAGCGAGGGTTTTCTCACATCCCTAATTTTAGGTAAATAGAATTAAATGAATACTTTTTCACATATACAAGCTTGAAGTACAGTACATACAACTCGATGTATGGAATTTGTTCAATGTATAGAACCACATTTAATTCTAAAGTGATAGTTTTCCTTTAAAGAGGTGATAGACAACCAACTTTACACAAAGATCTGTGGCCCTCAAGTCCCTGAAAGGGCCACACAATTTGGTTTAAAACTCTTAATAGGTGTTGAAAAAAAGATGATTAACTTTTTGTATGCTAGAGAGCTCTTCAATTCATAGCAGTGCAATGCATTTAGTACCTCTCTAGTACCCAAGGAGTTAAAGGGACCATGAGTATGAAGGGTGGTATTCTGTGAAGCAGAAGAAGGGGTGTTTTTTTTGTGGGTGCATACAGGGCATGCGGGATGTAGGAGAAGAAAACAATAACTTCTTGCTGCACTGAAGGACAGACTGAGGACTACAGACCAAGCCTCTGAAGGTCACATGAAGCCCTCAGTCATCTGTTGCCTGACCCTGCTCTTAAAGGGATAGTAATACCTGAAAATAAGTTTATTTTATATTGTAGCCCTTAAAAACCCATGAAAGATGATATAAGTCTTATCTCCCAAACCTTTATGGTTTGGGAGATATTCATATGTAAAATATAGTATAATTCACTTTTCCTTGCTGTTTCAGCCAAGTCTGCCATCTAGTGGACAGATTTGGAATTCAGTCCACATAGCAACCGGCAGCTCTTTAGCAGTGCCGAGATCACGATCTTTGAAAAGAACTACTTCATTGGAACTGTGTACAAAGTGTGCCTGGCTTGAAAGCACACTTTGTAGACCATTCCAATGAAGAAATTCTTTTTAAAGATCATGATCTCAGCACTTCTGGAGAGGCACTGCTGGTCGGGCGACCGGATTCCAAATCTGAAGAGTGGAGCAATGACATCACTCCAGGGGAAATTTTACTTCTGAATATCTCCCAAACCATAATGGTTTGGGAGATAAGACTTATATCATTTTTCATGTTTTTTTAAGGGCTACAATATAGAATAAAATTATTTTCAGTTATTACTATCCCTTTAACTGTCTTGTTGTAAGGAAAGGTGGCTTAGAATAATATTAATTAGGAAAGGTGTTCTTAATTCTATATTGTATTTTATTTTCACACTTCCTTAGATTATTCTCCTCCCTGCTTCAGTAGACTGTCCTAGACTATATATTAAAGGGGAAGTAACATCTCATAATAGTAAACACCACTTGCCTAAATATAGCAGAAAATCCTAATGACTCCTATGAATTTTGCCTTTGGGCATTGGTTCAGGAGATAACATCTTCAATCAGTCCTGTGTGTCAAGTCTAATGGTACAGACATGACAGATGCAGTCAGAGTACATGGGCCTGTTAAACACTTTAACCCTTTGAGTGCCAGAGGGGTACGGAACGCATTGCTTTTTGGCCCTTAGTTAGGTAAGTGGTGGGTTATTATTAGGTGTTCCCCTTTAAGAGAGAATATAGTACTACAATGGAGCCTAGGTTCAGCTGGCCTTTTTGATATCAGGGGTGATTACTAAGTGACTGACTGTTTGCTATAGAGCACACTGACAATGATTATTCACATTCTATTTGTCCTTCAAGCAGTGAAGAGGAAGTTCTTTTTCATCTGCCCTTTCCTGAAGTGCAAATAAGGGGATGTAGATGGCAGTAGGATCTGTATAAAATTTCTTCTGAATTCATAGCAGGAGATAGAAGAAATATAAATGTCAGGATTTGTACATTATACTTTATGTGTTATGGAAACTGTTTATGCATAATATATTTACCTCTTTATAACTGTCAGATTATAAAGTTTGTGTGTTGATGACATGTATGTTTGTGCTTTGCCTTAAAGAAGCAGTAAACTTTTTCTATGAAAAATATATATTGTAGGGATTTTCCTACTGAGTAAATAAGGGTACTACTCCCACTGCCAAGAGATCCATATTTCCAGAGTTGTTACAATTTAAACCCATGTTTTTTTACTTTAGCAGTGCCCTCTAGTGGTCAAATTCGTTTTTCTGTTACATTCTAATGGAGAGGAAAGTCAGTGATATACATTTCTCCATAGAATGTGATAGAAACTGCCTGTCACTTACTGTCAGTTAGAACTATCAGGAAGTAAACACACAGTAAATTAATTTCCTGATTATTTGAACTGTTATAAATGTTGAATAGAACATCTGACAGCAGTGGGAGTGACCTTGTTTTATTCAGCAGGAAATATCTATAAAATATGTGCTCTTTTAAAGTACCATTAAAGTTATGGAAACAGCACATATTGTTTGGTTTTCCTCGGAGTAAAATAAAGGTATTCTTGCTTCTGGTAGTTGCTTTATTCAATAGTCAGAACAACTAAAGCTGTTGCAATGCTATGGAGCTCTTAATGTCAGACAGAATACATGGAGAACTGATGGCAGTGCTCAGCTCTCCCATAGTCTGCAACAGAATGAGTGTACACAAGGTAAACTGTAGAGGATCAGTCTGGACACTACTAGCACTGCAACAAAAAGTTTCAAATGTAATAACATTGGAACAAAGCATTTACCAGATATAGAACCACCTGTGCTTTACTCTGCTTTACCTGTTTTTTTTCTTTTTTTCCAAAATAAAGGTTTACTACTCCTTTAATAAAAAAATATGTTAGGACTTTGAAAGGACTTAAACAAAGAAACAACTACCAAGCTAATCTATGGGCCACTAGTGACAAAATAAATTTAGGGTAATAATCATCAAAAAAACGATCCATCAAATATCTATAAAGATTGAATAGAAAAGGTGGAATGGCCACTGGAGAAGACCTGGTGAAGTAAAGTCCCTGTACTACAGGCACTGCACTTAATAATCAATGCTCATCATGTTTAGCAAGATCAATGTACAACTGGAAACAAAGAAATACAGTACACAGTGCACATAGAAGAGCAGACTGGGAAACAAAGGATGTGCTGCACTCACTCCAGGAAGGCCACCAACTAGAGGGAGAAGTAATAACTAGCTTCATGAACTGACTGAAAAAGAGCAACAGTTTTCAAATAAGAGTAAGACTGTGAGACAGATGTGCTCTCTATATACCAATAAACATATCTGAATATGGGATTAGTGGGAAAGTACTCAGTAATAAAACAGTTAATGTCAGTAGTTTTTGCATGTTATTTTCGTAAATATGTAGGAATTTATAAAAATGCAAAAATAACAAAACTCCGTAACTGCTTCATTGCGTAAACTTCTGTGGTTTGTTCATCTGTCTCCAGTATCTCCTCCCTGTATCATCTCCATTTGTCTTTTTTGTTCTCATTGCTAAATTTAGTAGAACTGAAGACCACAGATATCTAATGATTCCAAAAATGTTTCTATTTAACAGGAGGAAATCAATAATACTTTTTTTTAAATTTTTTTTATGCTATAGAATGTGTTAATCGTAACGTTGTACATTTTTTACATGGTAACATAGTAAAATAGGTTGAATAAAGACACAAGTCCATCAAGTTCTACCTTCTCCTCATATCCCAGTAATTTTATAGCTTTCCTGCTACCAAATAAGTTAGTCTTTATCAGACCTTCCTGATCTGCCTACTAATAAACATTATAACTCTGTATGTTCCCTTTGGAAAGACATGTATCTAATCTTGTCTTGAATGTATCCATTGTATCTGCCATAACCACCTCCCTGGGCAAGGAATTCCACAATATAACAGACCTCGTTGTAAAAAAAACCCCCTCCTCTGCTGAAGTCTAAACCTCCTTTCCTCTAATCTCAAGGGGTGTCCCCTGGTCACCTGCTCAGGCCTTGGAATAAATAGCTCACTGCAGAGATCCTTGTACTGACCTCTCATATACTTGTACAATGTGATAAGGTCTCCTCTTAGTCATCTTTTCTCTAGAGTAAATAAACCAAGTTTGTCTAGTCGTTCATCATATGTCAAGTCCTCCATTCCCTTAATTAATTTTGTTGTTCTTCGCTGTACCCTCTCTAGTTCTAGTATATCCTTTTTCAGAACTGGTACCCAAAACTGCACTGTATACTCAAGGTGAGGTCTTCCCAATGATTTGTACAATGGCAAAATAATGTTATCCACTCTTGCTTCAATACCTCTTCTTATGCAAGAAAGGATTTTGTTTGCCCTTTGCTTCTGCTGTTTGACACCGGTCACTGTTTCCAAGTTTATAGTTGACAAGGATACCCAGGTCTTTTTCTATCAATGAGCCCCCTAAAATGATTCCATTAAGTTTATATGTAGCCTTGGGATTATTTCCTCCCAAATGCATGACTTTACACTTCCCCACATTAAACTTCATATTCCATTTGTTTGCCCAATCTGCCATTTTATATATATCCTCTGTAGCGAGCAATTATCCTGTTCTGAATTAATGACTTTGCATAATTTAGCGTCATCTGCAAATATTGATAATTTGCTTTCTATATCTATTTCTAGGTCATTTATAAACATGTTAAAAAGCAGCGGCCCTAATACTGAACCCTGAGGTACTTCACTCTCCACTTTAACTGTTTTGGAGAATTGTCCAATTGCTTAATAAATATTTTTTTTTTACCTTTTGAACACCAGAGGGATACACAATGTATTGCTAAGCAATGCTTTGTGCATTGTCCTGGCACAGAAAGGATTAACCCTTTGATTGCCAGCAAGGTATCCAATGCATTAAGCTGTTACAAATGCGGAGGTATGTGAAACTCCCCTTTGTGCAACCAGTGGGATGCAGCCCACTGCCTCCTCAGCCAATTGGAAGACAAGCACTAATTGACTCCCTCAGCCAAAACCTTTGCCTTATCATCTGCTCTGTACAGACCAGGCTGTGAGGGCAAAGACTGGAACCTTTGCCTTACCACTACCCTCTTCCACATGCCATTTTGCCTCTCGTTATTACCCCCAAAACCTCCCTTTTTCTACCTCTATAACCTCCTCCCACCTTCCCCTTTGCCAGTTAGCCTTACATCTACCCTCCACTTTACCCACCTTAAACCCTGCCCTTCACAATTTCACCCTTCTCAAACCCTCCAATATGCCATTTCATCTTCCTTGCACCCTCCCCTTTGCTTAATCGCCACCTCCTTCCCCCCCCTCACCTCATCTCAGCCTCTTCTTCCCCTTAGCCTCATCTCTGCCTCCTCCTCCCCTTGGTTTCATTACTCATTACAAAAATAAATAAAATTCAGATGTCTTAGTGGGGCATCAGGACCCCTCCCAATGCCCCCTAGCTACTAATCTCCTGATTTAGCTGGGAGATCAATAGAGGCGATTCAGGGGAGCAACAGGGTAGGAGTGTGGAGGGGGGTCGGGAAACCTTTTCATGTCAACAAGGAAAAGCCACTCAGATTGACTTGAAAGGCTTTCCCAATTCTGCCCATTCCTACCTGGTAATTAGGTAGGATGGAAGCAGGGGAGCAGTGTTGCCTCCCTGTTTGACTTCTATTGATCTCCCAGATGAATCAACTAGGAGATCAGTAGCTAGGGGGCATCTGGGGGGGGGGTCCTGATGCCCCACCACTAGGTCTGATTTTAAAAACAATAACAAAAAAAACAAAAATAAAACCCTTTGACTGGACTGCCAGAAAGGTGTTCAATACATTGCAACACAATCATTGGAAACCACTCTGACACTCAGAGTTAACTGCCCAGGTGAAGCCATGCCACTTATACTAGTATTAAATATATATATATATTGTAATTTATTTTTCCTGCTGAGAAAAAACAAAGCTACTTGTAATTCTCATATCATTTTATTATACAGCGATTTCCTCTTGCAGTTGTCAGGTGGCGCTGTCCGTATCATTTACTATGGAGAGCTCTAGTCTATAACTCAAGTTCTCTTGTAGAGAACATTATGGAAAAAAAAGGCTTTTTAGACACCTTTTGGATCTGTTCCTTAAAAAATAGTTATTTTGAGCTGTATCTGCCAGCAGTGAATGAGCACTTAGTTTACTCAGCAGGAAAAGCATTTATATATATTTTTAATAAAATGACTGCTCCTTTCACTTCTACAGTTATAACTTAGTGAAATACATTGGGACTTATGCATCAAGCTAAAGACGTGCATTTCTAGAGCAAATCACCTGGACCATAGGGATTAAATGGACATTCTGCAAATTCCCATTCAGTTAAATTGTGTTTTAACCACTTGAATGCTAGAGAGCTCTCAACCACATTACGAAGCAATAGAGATTCTCCTCTAGCATTTAAAGGGTTAGTAATGCACAAAATAAAGTTGGTGCGATATGTTAGATTTTACAAAAATAACATACTTAGAAAAACTCCTATCTCTCAAACCTCTATGGTTGGAGAGATATCCTCCTTTAAAGTCCCCCCCTCCTTCCCCTTCTCCTGACATCAGTTGTAAACTGACAGCAGGAGTTCCTGGTCTGAGGACCGACAAGCGGCTCTTCAAGAGAGCCGCAATAGCGCAATTTAAAAAGAAATACTTCTTTTGAATGGTCTACAAAGTGTGGCTGGTTTGCAAGCACACTTTGTAGACCGTTCTAATAAGTATTTCTTTTAAAATCACGCTATTGCGGCTCTGATGAAGAGCCTCCTTGTGTCGGCCGACACGGATCTCCTTTTGTCAGTTTTACAGCTGACATTGGGAGAAGGGGATCTTTAGCGGAGGATATCTCGCAAACCATAAAGGTTTGAGAGATAGGACTTTTTCCAAATATGTTTTTTTTGTAAAATCTAACACATAGCATCAACTTTATTTTGGGCATTACTAACCCTTTAAGGAGTTTAATTCCACATTTAAATTAATGGGAGATTTCTCCCCTGCGGTGCAGTTGATTCTCTCCAGAACTGCATCTCTTTCTCTTGATGAATGTCTTACTGACATGTGATCCTGTCACTTTACAGATGTCTGAGTGAGTCAGATACAGTAGCATAGTCAGAGTCAGGCCACATTTCTGAACTAGCAGTCCTGTCATCTGACTTGTGATTGTCAAGTCCAAGAGTCAAAGTTAGGATGAAAATGCATTTGAACTCCTTTATATCTGGCACTGACTGCTACACAAGTGACTTGTAATTCCCAGAATAAAAAAAGATTAAGCACTTTTCTACTGCAGCTGACACCTGTCATTTTGCTGTGAGTCAAAATAAGCTTTATACACCTAGTTCTATCTGTCCCTGATAGTGAACTGTTGTACATCTGTCCTAGTGTAGAAAGGAATATAGCCAGTGTTCTAATGGGTTAATTGTCCCTTGTCCTGTGAGGTAGGAAGTGAGTGTCACAATTGTAGCTTACTTCTTCTCTCCCTTAAACCCTTGAGGACAAGAGAGATGCACACTGCACACTCTTCTTGTCCTCAAAGAGTTAATTTACTAACATTACTTTCCTTGGTGTTGGAGGCACTTTGGGTATATGCACAAATAAGGAGCTGAGTGATAATATTTGCCCAGACCTTCTCAATGGGAGAAGCTATTGATCATTTTTATTAGAGAACTCTCAAGCATTCAAGAAGAGAAGTTAAAGCCTCATCTAAATCAAAGGGAATTATTTAAGTGCCCCATGTTTCAAGGATACTCTAGGATTCCAAAGTAAATAAACCGAGAGACAGACAGTATTATAGGTAATCACAGGTTTATTAGCAATAAGCATAGTAATATAGCAATGATACTTATCAGCCAATGATCTCAGCACGTATGAGAGAGCCCCTGATGGATCTGACCACCACTCACACAATCTTGCATGAACACAGAGTCTGGACACACAGACGTCATGTTCCAGTTGATGCTCTTAAAAAGCTCCCACTCTTCCTCTGTCACAGCCTGATCAGGATGCTTTACCCTATCAAGTTACACGGTTAGTGTCAACAGACTACGTCACCATTACATGCCCAGCTCGTGCTCTGTGGCTGCAAGGGTTCATGTAAACACAACCTCGTGTTCTGCAGTCTGCAAAAATCATCACTTCCTATTATTGCTGTATGGCCTTGAAGATGTTACATTATGTAACACAATGAAGACAGAAGCTTATCAGCACAGAATACTTGTAAGACTAGGCTAACCAGATCTCCCCTTTAACCGGGGACACATAGGAAATAGCCATTTTGCAGTACTTCACTGAAGTCAATGCAGTTCTGCAGTATGCATTTCCCCTATGCTTCCCCGACTAAAGGTGAGATCTGGTCAGCCTATGTAAGAAACACATTAGCACCTTATTATCCCCTGATTAACCCCTTCTTGCTTGTAATGGGACGATATGTTATGCCTTCTCATACATCCTCTATGGTGGAATTGTATTTTTTAGCCAGGCACTGGGCTTGGTTCAGGAGTGCCCACCCAGCCATTTTGTTGTGGCATGTAGATAGAAAAAGCTAGTGGCACACTTAATGTCTTTTATCCTGTTTTATAGTGCAAAGAGACTGGTCAGTGTTTCAGCTCATGCAGTATAGTTCATCAGGACACCTGCATTATTAACCATTTGAGTGCCAGATAGGTATCTAATGTATTGTGTTGTAGACGTCACTGGCGCTCTCATGCAGGAGCCAAAATGTTGAGCAATCTCCACTAATAAAGAAATATATCTAAAATATGTAATGCTGTTCATGATATTAAATGAGAATGTAATATGTTTTGTTACCTAGAAATTGAAAATTACATGTGTGAATTATAATTTGTCAGTAGGTTCTTTGCCATGATTATTAGTAGGAGATTATTCGTAGTTCATTTTCTTTATTGATACTCTAATTCTAAAATAATTGACATCTAAATTAGCGAGAATCCTGTGGAGAAAATGAATGTAAATTTTACAATTACTATTTTGTAGTGGGCATTCTAAAGCATGAGCATGTTCTATTATTGTTACCAAAAAAGGTTTTATTTGAGCACATTCTGTGTAATGAATGATCTATTATAACAGCAAATCTTGTAAATACATCTAATTATATGCAGCTTTATCGAATGTATGATGGAGGGAAGGCTTCATTTTCTTAACAATGGGAACTAGATTCAACAGGCAGCTGTCAGGAGTAATTAATCAGAGTATTTTAGTTTTAATCATTACCTTGTGAGGGGGGAAGTAATTGTGAGGTGTTTCCCATGGTTACGGATAAAATTAGGACTTACCAAATGCTGTATGTGAATGAGAGGCATGCACGGATTCAAAGATGTTAAAGCAAGATTCAGATGCATTTTATCACATATATTATGTGGGGAGGATCAGATAAATGTATCAAATACTTGAAGCAATGCATTGGAGAACTCTCTAGCATTAAAGTGGTTAATGGGTTAGTAATGTTTCACAATAAAAGCAGCTCCAATTAATCTTCATAGTATTTGAGCCATGGAGAGTATGATTTCAATACTGTCATGCTGTAGCTCAAATGTAATTGAATGATAAAGTATCCCTCTCCAACCCCTTTTACTGATGTAACACTGCTCACCTCAGAGCAGCAAGACTGTCCGGATGGATCGCAGAGAGGCACAATGTTCCATGAGCATGAGGAAAAACCTGAAAAGCCTGTCAAGAAATAAGGGCTCGATTCAAATGTTGGCGTCGCCAGAAAAAACTGGAGACGCTGCTTTTAACGTCAATTGAGCAATGCAAATGTTCTACTAGAAACAAGCGACGCCAGTTCTGAAACAGACATCGCCCGTCGCCAGAACAGCAAGATCTCACCCATAGAGGATAATGTACAAACGACGCCAAAAGCTATTCAAATGTTGGAGTTAGGGCTAACTCGCGTTAAATTGCAACATTTCTCTCCAGAAATCTAACGCCTATTTTTTTTGGAGTACAGCACACAAGTAAGAGTAGAAAACCCACGTCTCCAGTTCTGAACAGCATTCTCTGTGCTTTTCCCTACCCAGCCACTAGGGGAACACAGAGAAGGCTTTCAGCACCATGGACAGCTTTGAATGCCATAGGGATGTGCACTGCTCACCCCTGTGGCATTCAAAGGGTTAAAATCAATAAAACTAGTACACCAAGCACTACACAATGCCCCCTTCCACATCTCCCCCCTTAGTATGTCACATATATTGCATATATGTGACATACTAACCCCATCCACATCCACCTCATGGACTTCCATGTAGTGGACAAATCTGTCTTTTATTCCACAATTAACCCCTTGAGTACCAGAGAGGTAGGAAAGCATTGCTTAGCATGTTTCCTACCCCTCTGGTACCCAAAGGGTTAATAGGCAACGTATGGACTACATACATTGCCTATATATATGTGTGTGTGTGTGTGTGTGTGTGTTTTAAACTTTTTTTTAATTAAAATACTGTGATTAGACAGTTTAACTTAGATCTCATTCATTGTTAACCCCCTACCTCCTGTGTCCCATTGCTATTAGTACTTTTGCTCCACTCTTCTTCAAACTGAGAGTGGAGCAAAAGTACTAAAAGCAAAGGGACACAATAAGTAGGGCATTATAAATAGATGAGATCTAAGTTAACCCTTTGAGTGCCAGAGTGGTACGCAACGCATTGCAAAGCAATGCGTTGAGTACCACTCTGGCACTCAAAGGGTTAAATACAACTGAGGGAGCAGGCTGCCCTGTGCTTGCAGCGCTTCCCTCAGCTTTATGTATACATTCTTTATTTTTTTATTATTTATTTATTATTATTCTTTATTTTTTGTTATTTATTTATTTCTTATTTTTTCCCTTGCTGCGGGCGGCTGTGAAGCCCGCAGCATAATAAAACCCTGGTGCATAGAGAGGCATTGGAGAAAGTGGGAGGAGGGGACAGAGACATTGGAGGAAGCGGGTGGTAGGCTTGTATTTGCTGCCCGCTTCCTCCAATACCTCTCCTCTCGCGGTGGCATTGTGCCCAGCTGCCTGGCATCGCCTTGTGCAAATCGTCCCTTTGCACAAGGCGTTGTACAACGCAACGCCAGGCAGCTGGGCACAATGCCACCGCAAGAGGAGAGGTATTGGAGGAAGCAGGCAGCAAATACAAGCCTACCACCCGCTTCCTCCAATGTCTCTGTCCCCTCCTCCCGCTTTCTCCAATGCCTCTCTATGCACCAGGGTTTTATTATGCTGCGGGCTTCACAGCCGCCCGCAGCAAGGGAAAAAATAATAAATAAATAAATAAATAATAACAAAAAATAAAGAATAATAATAAATAAATAATAAAAAAATAAAGAATGTATACATAAAGCTGAGGGAAGCGCTGCAAGCACAGGGCAGCCTGCTCCCTCAGTTGTATTTAACCCTTTGAGTGCCAGAGTGGTACTCAACGCATTGCTTTGCAATGCGTTGCGTACCACTCTGGCACTCAAAGGGTAAACTTAGATCTCATCTATTTATAATGCCCTACTTACTGTGTCCCTTTGCTTTTAGTACTTTTGCTCCACTCTCAGTTTGAAGAAGAGTGGAGCAAACGTACTAATAGCAATGGGACACAGGAGGTAGGGGGTTAACAATGAATGAGATCTAAGTTAAACTGTCTAATCACAGTATTTTAATTAAAAAAAAGTTTAAAACACACACACACATATATATAGGCAATGTATGTAGTCCATACGTTGCCTATTAACCCTTTGGGTACCAGAGGGGTAGGAAACATGCTAAGCAATGCTTTCCTACCTCTCTGGTACTCAAAGGGTTAATTGTGGAATAAAAGACAGATTTGTCCACTACATGGAAGTCCATGAGGTGGATGTGGATGGGGTTAGTATGTCACATATATGCAATATATGTGACATAGTAATGGGGGGGGAATGTGGAAGGGGGCATTGTGTAGTGCTTGGTGTACTAGTTTTATTGATTTTAACCCTTTGAATGCCACAGGGGTGAGCAGTGCACATCCCTATGGCATTCAAAGCTGTCCATGGTGCTGAAAGCCTTCTCTGTGTTCCCCTAGTGGCTGGGTAGGGAAGCACAGAGAAAGCTGTTCAGAACTGGAGACGTGGGTTTTGGATTTTCTGACTGAACTTGATACTTTGCAGTGCTGTGATTGGCTGTGGTGCTAGGTAACATTTTTATCGTGTGTTTTTAGGTAAGATTTTCTATGCGACGCAGGTTTAAGGTTAACGTGTATTTTGTTGGTTATCGCTCGTTAGGCTTTCTAGGTAAGGAAGATTTGAATCTCACGTTACCTGGTCCTGCTTAACGAGCGAAGGCAGTTTTTTTCTTCACGTTGGTTTTAACGCCAACATTTGAATCGAGCCCTAAGTCAGTAAGTCAGTAAGAAGATTATCCCTTGCTGCAACCTGTTCGGTCAAGATACCAGATTCCAGATCTGAGGGGAGGTGGCTTACACTAAGAAAAAGGGGCGGGAGGGGGGTACTTTATCATTCAATCACTCTTAAACTACAACTCTGACAGTACTGAAATAACACTCTCCATGGTCCAAATAATATGAAGATTAATCAGAGATGCTTTATTTGTGAAACATTACTATCCCTTTAAGGTGGAACTGACATCTGAACACATTTGCCCCTCAATGGGAGCATCCATCGTGACAGAATATGCATGATTTTAAATTGGTCAAATATCCAAATTAGCTAGTACTGGCAAGCAAAGAGTGGCAGTTTACAATATTACAATATTAGTAGCTGTCTAATTTACATAAAAGGACAGATAAATAAAGCTAAATACTACAAACTGTTATTTTAAATATTAAAAAAAGGCTAATGTAAATTAGGTTTAAAAAATAATTAAGCCCATCACGTTAACACTTTGAGTGCCAGAGAGGTATCCAACGCATTGCAACGCGGTTTATGTTTTTTTTTTAATTTTATTTAGGAATTATTTTTCTAATAACTGCCCTCCCAATCCCAGTAAACAACCCCCCCAAAAAACATTCACTTTTCAACTGTTTCTCCACACTCCACTAACACAGGCAACCTCATGCCCCTTTAATACTATTCCTTTGGGAAATAAAATAATATTTGTTACTAGTTGAAGAGCCCGTGTACACGGGCCACAGTGCCGCCCAGCAATGGCTGCTGTGCAGTCATGCACAGTATAGACTGCCCGCGCTGAAGCTGATACTGAGAGGGGAGCTCCGAATTCAGAGAGGACTATGGCCTGAATTCGGTGCACTCCACTCCGTTATCAGCTGCGGCGCGGGCAGCCTGTACTGTGCATGACTGCAGCGAGCACAATGGACTGTACTGCGCATGACATCTTCTGACAAACACATTTAGCAAATTATTATATAAGATGTGTTGTGTGTAAATTCAATGTTCAAATTTCACTGGAATGAGCTAGGAGAAAAAAGATGAAAATCAGCACTTTTTGTGGGAAATTTTTCACAAAGCATGAAGTGCCATTATTATCTGATTTCACTTTGAGGCAAAATTCTTTGCACATCCCTATTCTGTAGCTTCACTCCATATACTGTCCAAGCCATAATGTATGAAAGTTGAACAATTGTGAAAAATCCATGAGAATATTTTTTTTATATATATATATAATCTTACATCATTAGGAGGACAATTAATTTGGTTTTCCTTGTCTTAACTTTTCTAATTTGATTACCTAAACCTTTGTTATAATTGCGCTGTGCAGCAGAGTATTAATTGTAAATGAACTCTGAATTAGCATTCTGTGCTTTGTGTATATTGCTCACATTTTCTCATTTAGGTTGAATTTGATCGTAGTTAATTTCCTATTCATTAAGTAAGACAATAGATGCAGTACTTGGGCCAATGTTTTTGAAGATTTGAGTTCCCTCTGGGAGGTATTGATTTACATATGAAGATGCCAGAAGGGCAGATGTATCCGCTGGAATAAAATGTTGTTAATGAAAGGAGAAGATTTTCGTTTTACAATTGAATCCATTATCCCTTTAAGCCTGAGGAGGTGTGCAATGTAGTAGTTTGCATTGTGTTGCTCACCTGTGACACTCAAAGGGTTAAAGCAAATATATTTTCTGAAAGGAAGCTCCTGCTGTTCCATCATTAAAACATTATGACTATTATCTTTTAACTCCTTAAGGACCCATGACGGACCTGGCAAGTCTTGGGTTTGACGTGTGATAAGGACTGATGACGTGCCAGGACCATCATGGATCGCAGGGCCCCCCCGAGTGTATTCAGCAGACTTGATTAATGCTGCCTATAAAGAAGCTTTAAATATAGAACGGTCAGAAATTCTAAAAGAATAGATCAGTAATAAGGGAAAAGAGAAGGATTCTCTTAAATTCATTACAGATTATAGTCTGGAGTTTGGAAATATAAGAAACATTTGCCAGTGCTTAAGGGTGATACAACCTTGAGGTCAATTTTACAAAACCTATGCAATTTTGTGGCTAGGATGGCTTCAACATTAGCTAATAGACTCTCACCAAGTCTTTACAGGAGTACCCCCCCCCCCCACCTACACCTACTTGGTTGTCTACTGTGGGGATGTACAGCTGTGGAACAAGGAAGTGCCTAATTTGTAGTTATGTCAGGACTGGTGACACTGTTGTCAGCTCAAGCATGGATAAAGAGCATTGTATCCGTCAGTATGTGAACTACCGCACGATGCACGTGGTATATATGATTACATGTTTAAAGTGTAAAAAACAATATGTGGGATGCACGGCAAGGTCACTTAAAGAGAGGATACGGGGGCATATTCTTGGTATTAAGAAGGGAGATGTTATGAAACCCATAGCAAGACATTTTTTGGGATGTTCAAATATGGATTTAACTTTTTTTTACCTTTCAAGGGATGGAAAGAGCTAGTCTAAATGAAAGGGGGTGATATCATGGCAGTGCTGAATATAGCTGAAGTCAAATGGATCATAAATTTGGGTACACGAATACCCAATGGACTTAATTTATGACATGATGTTTCTCTCTCTATTCACAAATATTCACGCCATGTTCCAGTGAGAAATCCCATGAAAACCACCTTGTTGTCCATGTTTTCATGGGAAAATCCACTTTAAAACTAGCAATTAAAATCTTAGCATTTTCCACACAATGCTCAAAATTCTTCACCATTATTTCAATGGCTAGAAAGTTTCTGCCCATTGATTTATGTGTTTTTCCCATTTTCACTATAAAAACGTGACCTATTCCAGGAAGTGAAACACAATAAAAGCAGCTACAGAGCGAGGTAAATGTGCTGTGCTGTTCTGCTGTGATCTTTTTTGATAAGTTGAGGCAGGAGAGGCTCATAGTGACTGCTATCACTATGAGAAAGTTTAAAAATAGTAAAAGGAGCAATTGAAAGGACCCTTATGTGCCCACTGAGTCTGAGGAGGAGGAGGAAGTAAGCACGACAGAACCAATCACCTCTAGGGATCTTGGGGCATTTAATGGGAAGGGAGGAAGAAAAGGGTATTATTAAGAGCAGGACAGGTCAGCTGCCTGTGCCTGCTGCCACTAATGCTGTGCCTGCTGTCATACATGCGGCCCCTGCTGCCACCAGTGCTGTGCCTGCTATGAGACGTGCTGCCCCTGCTGCCACCAGTGCTTTGCCTGCAGCCAGTGCTGCCCCTGCTGTCACCAGTGCTGAACCTGCTGCCACCAGTGTGGAAGCTGCTGCTAGTGTGTCTTGATGATACCAAGTATGACAGCTGGGGACCCTAAGTCACACTTGCCATCCCCAAGCAGTACCCGTGCTAGTACTACTACTGCTGAGAAGGTCAAGCAGCTTGTTAGTGTTAGAAGTGAAGGAAGGGGTAATCAATAGCCTCATATTAATTGTGACTGTTAGTAGGAAGACTCTGGGGCTGAACTTTATGTGGTTGGCGTTAGTAGTAGTAACAGTAATGGTGAAGCAGCCGGTGGGACTAGTGTTAGGTGAGTGGTAGGAGAACCATTTGAGAGCATCCAGACTAGCGGTCAAGGTAGTCCACACTATTCCTCTGGCCCTGGGAGTCCCCTTCCCTTCACTACAGTGTCCAAGTGGAACATGATCCTTAAGAGGCCAGAACTGTTGATAGCAGGCACAGAAATAATACTACTACCACCACCACCACCTGGAGCACAGATAAGCTGCCTGTGCCTGCTGCTACTGCTTCCAGTCTGCCTTCTTCTTGTCACCAAGAAATGGCAAGTGTGACATTAGGGTATCCTCTGTTGCATTGCTCGGCACCTCCTTCAAGCAGCAGTTAGATGTCTGTAATACAGCAGCAGCATGCAGAGACTAGTGCTGATGATGGTGGAGAAGCTGGGGTAGTTCCCTGACCACACATGGCAGTGTGCTGGAGGAGAATCGCAACTAGGGCATATAGTGGCATCTGGGGAGATTCCATCCCACAGAATATACTAAGATGGTGGCAAGGAGGGTTCATCATTACTATTAAACTGTCAGCAAGTTGTCATGTGTCCTTAGCGGGGTGTGGACAAAGGGTATAGTGACAGTGGCAGTACTTGGGTTCTGGTGTCATGGTGTTTGGATACAATTGTGCCCCCAAATGTTATTTACCACATACACTATGCACATTGCAGTTGCTGATGAGAGGCACAGTTCCTGCTCTCAAGGGAAAAATGTTTATTCTAATAACAACACACCCATGATTTTGGAGGAGGAGCAGGTGGAGAAGAATTATTGGCCAACTTCTTCTTTTCTCCACATATACTGGGGGTTACTTATTGTGCAACTACTGCCTCAGGCACACCACTGGAGCTAGTCGTGGCAAGTGGAACCTTCATTAGCCATCACCCATGTTACTGCTATTGTTGATACCATTTCCTTTCAACTGACTAATCATCCTGCTGCTTAACCCTTAAGGACCGGGAAAATCTGAGGTCTTTTTCCCTTAAGGACTGGAGCAATTCTGACCTTTTTGACTATGTCTTTGTTCAACAGTGTTTTCCCTCTAAGTCTCTTATTCCACCCCCATAAATTATATACTGTTTTTCTACTCACAAATAGGACTTTGTTTTGATACCCCACATATATGGATAACCCACAAAGGGCACAAAGGGTTAAATTTTTATGGAGACTGCGTGAAAAGTATGACCGGTCAGTCATACCTACAAAATGTGCAGTTTAAGTGTATAAGTGTATTAAATGGCTCCACAACAATCACACTTCCAATATTGTTTAATGATATGTTTTTTTTTTTTAAATAAAAATTTTTTTGTAACAAAAAAAAAATTGTGTTGTGTTTTTTTTTTTTTTTTAAAAAAGTGTATCATTGCAGGTCAAAAATTGACATGCATTTAGCCAGTCATGCTGCCTCTGTCTGTCACTATGCCAGTACATGTGATCGCTGCTACGGCGATCACATGAACCGGCACAAGCAAGAAGGGCTGAGACTGAATGCCCCTGTCTCGGAACGCTCGGTCTTAGCCTGGAATTAATGATAGCAGCGTGCACGGAGGCACACTGCTATCATTTAAGCCATGACAGTCCTGGACCATCATGGGTCCTTAAGGGGATAGCAACCCATGACGGTCCAGGACTGTCATGGGTCCTTAAGGGGTTAAACAGCAGCAGCAAGAACAGCAGATGCAAATTTCGCAATTATGGACTCAGGAGGACATTTGACAATGACCAGTGGCCACTGGCCAGCACAACATGACCTGAGGGCAATAGTTTTTTTTTTTTTGTTCAGGGCTTGTGATTTAAAAGAAAATACAAAAAAAAAAACAAAAAAACAACCTATAGTCTTACAAAAATAAATAAACAATTTATGAGGATTTGTTTCTAACAAGCCTAAGTCCTACAAATCAATGTTTCCTTAGGGCTTGTGCCAAACAAGCTTAAGTCCTAAAAATCAATGTTTCCTTAGGGCTTGGTCCTCTAACAGCAAATCTAACAAATCAACCTCTACAAAATACTTTATCAATTCAAGTATCAGTCCACCCCAGTGGCAGCTTATGTCAGGGGTTTCCTGTCTCTATCACTTTACATACAAATTTCATATTTTATCTTATTCATTTATTTTTTATTAAATGTCCTCCCAATTCCAGAACCCCCCCAAAACAAATTCCCTGTTCAACTGATTCATTCCCCAGATTCCACTCACCAACACAGGCACCCTCCTCAGACTCCGTTTATACCATGTCTTATGTTTTTTTTTTTTAAATTATATTTAGGATTTTTTTTTATTAACTGCCCCCAATCCCAGTAAACAAATCCCCCCCAAAAAAATTCCCTGTTCAACTGATTCTTTCCCGACACCCACCAACACAGACACCCTCATGCCCATTTTATACTATGCCTTTCCGAAATAAAATAATATTTGTTATGTGTTGTGTGTAACTTCAGTGTTCCCATTGATTTCAATGGAATGAACCAAGCGAAAAAAGCTGTAAAACGGCACCTTTTGTGGGAAATTATTTGCCATGTGAGAAGTGCCATTATTCGCCGATTTCAGTTTGAGGTGAAAATTTTCACCGTCCTTACTCAAAAACCTTAAATACAGTCAGCCATATACATTTTGTGATTTTCCAATTTGACTTTGTGACTTTATAGAACTGGGATATGTTTGATATTCACAAGTCCCTTCTTTGTACGATATTAAGTAACAGAAATGGTCTAATTTGTTGCCTTTGGAGAATTAACATGTGTCTAGACTAGGTTTAATTACAACAATGTATGCATAAATACTAACATATGAAATCCATCATATTTTGATATCTCTTGGGCATTTAGATTAAAAGATGCTTATGGTGAGGAATATTTTCACTTTAATTTGTGGTAATTTATTGTATGTGGATGGTTTTACTGGGATGCCATGGAGATCATGGACATTAATTTTGTATATTTATTTAAAAGATTGTACTTTTACCTATTTTTCATTGGTCACTACAGATGGCCACTAATATTTTTGCCAATCTTTTATGTTTGTAAACTAAAATCTTCATTGCTTCACAGCCCGGAAGACTCAGAAGGGGTACTGATGGAATATTAGTTAATGACAACCAGAGCTGACAATCAATATATGGTTGTTTTTAAGTGTAGTGTTTAGAATGTGAGTTGTCCATCTAAATCAATATGGGATGTTGATTGGTTGATATGGACAAGGGATACGTTGTTGCTAATTACTTAACACGGAAGGGAATACACGTTGAATTCATCCTATGAATAAGTGATTGACTCATGAAACACGTTAGGCGGCTTGCGTGTATATAATGTTTTGCTCCAGTGTGTCAACATGTTACAGACTGCAACTTTTGGTTTTTATTATTTGATACAATAAAATCGACTTTTACACACGCTGGAGTCAGTGGCTGTTTGGAGATCAGCAGACCCACTCGTAGAAGCTCTCCCCTCCTGTCTCAACAACATATAACTGGTTTCATAGAGAATTTTTTTTCTGTCATTTGCGTAGAAGCCCCTTTCTCTGTACATTAAGTCATAAGCAGTACGTTTCTAGTCACATGGTAGGTTCGGTTTCAGTGATGACTAGCCTTTCTCATGCCTGCTGCACTGAACAATGGGTCCTAGTAACACTGGGTCCTAGTCTGTTATCCAGAGCTGCTGGAGAAACAAAGGCTAGCCATCAGACATTGGTATCTTAACAGGTGATTAGAAACATACTACTTATGACATATAGAAAGATACAACTGGCTGGCTTCCACAAGACAAGAAAAGATTTACATAGTTTAATGCATGCTACTCTGCCAACAAAATTATATTATTATGGAAACCATTGTTCTCAGCAAAGGTAAGCCTGTCCTACAGACCAAATAGGTACTGACATGGTCATGAAAATAAAACCATGTGAAAAGTATCATTTTTAGATCTTTGACCATCTTGTAGAAACTCCTCTCAGCATTTTGGGAATGGAAATATTAAACCCTTTGAGTGCCTGCACAGAAATGCATTGTATACCTCTCTGGCACATAAAGGGCAAAAACAAATAAGAAAAATGAATACAATGAGCAAAAATATAAATTATACTGTAAAGGAAAATACAGGAAGTGCAGCTGTACTAAAAAATGCTAAAAATAAATAAACATACTTATAAATTAATTGTTCTTGCTTTGACTGCAGAAAAATCAGCAATATTCTTGGAGTAGTCCACTACTTTCCCAGTTTCTTTTTCAATTGAAATAATGGACACTCTGCTCAACCGTTCCTGAGAAACTGCACTGTGTAATGCACTGTAGTTTGTTTTAATTAATTTTTCCTTTGAGACACTCCTCTCGGTGGTGGCAGTGGTTACAGGTATTGTCAACAATATTTTGATAGCTATGCTTGTATTTGGGTATGCTTCATCTAAACCAGAGCTGTACAAATATTCCAACGCTACATATTCTTTTGTACACTTTTTACGAAGGAAACCGACAAGGCTTTTCAGTTTTTCATACAATTCCTGTCCATCAATATCTGAATTATCTCCATACTATGAAATATTTTCAAAAGCTGAGCAGCAGAGTAACTCACCCTGTTGGAAATATTTGATTTTGTTGATCTGATATAAATAAAACAAAGGAAGCAACTTTTTTCTCATATAATTTGAATCTGTCATCAAGAGATTTGATTGCTTGATCAACTATCAAAAGGAAAAATTCAGTTCTGAACTTTTCTTGCTTGTTGGTGATGCTCTCATCTTGACCTTCATAACTGAACTGTCGCTTGATCTTTTGTATTCTGTTTTTGTCATTGTAATTTTCGTTGGCAATATCTTGTGTAAGCTGCAATGTTGAAAGAAATACAGTGTCTCAAAAACTGATTAAGAAGCTTTTCAATTTATTTAGGAGGAAGACTGCCACATAAAATTGCATATTTTTACTTTGCAGTTCTTTATTACTCAGTTTACTTCACTTAGCATGTCATACCAAATCATAGTCTATAAGATAAACCTGAAGCATTGTAGTTCCATTAACAAAGTATAAGACTCATTTGCAGTTTTACCATCTTTAGCTCCTCTTTCAAATTCTTAAAATTTAGTGATCATTTCTTTAATTTGATGCCTTACAGCTTTGACACTTTCCATTCTGCTTTCCCAGTGTGTCTCTTATAATGGTTTTGGTGTGATGGACAGCTGTTTTTATGCGATATCCCAATGTGAATTGAATGATGATAAAAATACGTATTTATGCTGTATAATTTCAAAGAATGTCAGTGCAGTGGGTGAAATGTTTGCTATATCTTCTAGCATTAAGTTCAAATTATATCAACCACAGTGTGTAAAAAAAGCTCTTGGATTTTCTTGCAAAATTTTAGACTGCACTCCAGAGCTATAACCTTTCGTGTTGGCACCGTTATCGTATCCTTGGCCTATGCAGTTTTGTAGCTCAAGCCCTAATGCTTTTAAGTGTGCTCTTATAGTATTAGCCAGACCTAAACCCGTCGCATTGTTGACAACAAAAAAATGCTGGCATATCATAACTTCTTGTTCATCCACGTGTACAAATCTCATTATACAAGAGAGTTGCTCAGTATGTGATACATCAGGGGTACAGTCTAAAAGTACTGAATAATAATTAGCTGCTTTCACTCGTTTCATTATTTTCTGTTTACGTTGGTTATCCATTAATGACATTATTTCATTCTGAATGAGTTCCCCCAAGTATTGGTCATGGGTTTCTTTGTTGCAAATATCCCTACGGTGGTCTTTTATGATTGGACCATACTTTGACATAATTTCAACAAAACCTAAGAAGTTTCCATTGTTTGTTGTGCAAAGTAACCTCTAAATGCCTTGTTATGTTCAGCCAAGTATTGTATTACAGAGATTATCCTTTCTAAAATATTCCTCAAATGCAGTTTTTCTTCAACATACAGAGTTTCATGAATGATTTTGATTGGTTTGTCAGTACCTATTCATTTACAGCTTTCACTCAAAAATTCTAATACTTTAACCCCCTTGAGCACCTGTCTCACGTGCATACTGCCGGCACTTAAGGACCACAGAACATTTGTTTTTTTCTTGATTTGATTCACGGCTCCCTGAACGTCATGCAGCCACGCGGTGACCCCTGAAATCCATGACATGCCAGGAGCATCACTGGTCCTTTAGGGAAGTTTTCCCATGACTGTCCTGGCACGTCACGGGTCCATAAGGGGTTCAAATGATTTTTGGAAACTTCATGTTGTTTCAACCTTGCAGTAGCATGTCTCCAATTACAAATGCCATCACAGCTCAGTGCCCCTTCATTTTCTTTCTTTACAAGGAAAACAATAATCTACATTCTATGTTTTTTGAATACACGAGCCACAGTCAGTTAATAATTTGACCATTTCTCAATTTTCCGGTATTATAGATATCAGCAAAACTTCTGTTATTCTCATCTTTCAGGTACTGCTCCATAATTATTCTGATGGGACCTTTTTCTATAATGTAATTTTTCTGCTTGACACTCAAATTTTTGGGCCACATGCCAACATGACCTTAGCTTTGAAAAGTTGGAATTTTACCAAAGCTTTCTTCATGTTCTGTTGTCATTGTCATTGCCTCTTTATCTTCTGGTTCCTCTGCATTTTCACTTTCCTGTATGTCTTCTTCTTGTACTTCATCTTCAAGTTCAAGAGCATTGCACAGCCGCAGCAGATTCCTCTTCTAACAACCTTCTGTTTGTGTCCTTGTTTACAGATTGTGATTCTTCTTTAGTTGGCTTGTTTGTAATGGGTTTGTGCATAGATCCCTGCAGACTACTTCTTTAGCTTTTTTCTCTTATTTTTCAGTGCTACCCATGTATATCCAATAACGGTCTCTATTGCTGCTAGTAGTGGAAGCATCTTCCTTAGTAGAACTGGCCATATCTGTAAATATAGGGTTGTAGCAAATCATAATATCACATAATTATACTTTTTAACCTTTTGAGTGTCAGACGGCTACAAAAGACTTAACAGCGACTTCACAATTTATTGTGTACCCCTCTGGATAAGCAGCAATCAAAGGATTAAAATGTGCTGTTCTACCTACTGTTGCGTACTTTGCACTTGTATAACTAAATACAATCATATCATCAAATATAGGCTGATTCAGTTTTTTTTCTGGGAATGGTAAAGCATGATATATATATATATATATATATATATATATATATATATATATATATATATTTATATACTAAGTGTTCTGTTGTATACATTTAATAACACACAAATATGGCTACACTACAAAATACTGTCTGACTACCTCAACAATTCAGTCTATTCAGCTCAACAGCTTGTTTGATGCAGGAAGTTTTTTCCAGATGATATGATTGTTTTGCCCTCATCTATCTACCCCTATTCCTTTAACCCCTTAACAACCCTTGACGGTCATAGCATGTCATGGGTAGATCTGACATAACGACCCGTGGCTGCACGCCGTTTGGGGAGTCTGGAACTGGAAACAAAGAAAAAAAAAAAAGGTCCATGTCCTTAAGTGGTCGCGTGTGCTTCTAGCCGGTCCTTAAGGAGTTAATGACTGTCAGTCATATATTTAATGTATATCAGATTATATATATATATATATATATATATATATATATATATATATATATATATATATATATACACACTATATACTAGCAGTTTTGGATAGTGTTGCCCGTCTGTTTGGTTACTCTTTAATAAATGCTTAACAATTTAAGTGTCAGAGGGATATGAAACACAGTGTAATGTATAGCATTCCCCATTTGTCAATGAAAGGGTTAATGTGAGCCTCAGTGAGAAGGAGTTATGTATATATAATGTATATTAATGTACAGACTGCACACACAGGAGAATATTGTTAACATTAATTTAAATTATACATACACTCCTCATTAACTCTTTCAATGCCAGAGGGGTATGCAATGCATTAGAATATGTTGTGTATCCCTCTGACACTTCAAACTGTTAAGTATTGCTTAAAAAATAACCAATGAGAAGGACAACGCTGTCACATACTCCTAGGGTTAACCATTGCTTTAAAAAAACAGCAACAACAACAGATGGGCAACACCATCCCGCTCTACTAGTATTTAATAAGAAAGTATCACACAACAAATATTATGAAGCATTCATTGTGTGTTATTTACTAGAGAGATCCCGGATCAGAGCTGCGGGCAGCCATGTGTCTGTATTTAATTAGATTAGCAATCGCAGGAACCAGATGAAGAATGGAAATGCTGTTGTACCTTGCTGACTTTAGAAACGTTGCATAAAAAAATATTGTGCAGATAGAAGCCGCATTAACCATGTTGTTGGGTTTAAAATGGAGACATAAGAACCTTGCGCTGCATAAAAGTGCTATGTTGTCATGTTGCATCTTTAAACGCCGCTATTTACTGACCACAACTCCCAGCATCCTTACCTTGCACAGCGTTGCCTGGCTCACTCGAATGACATAGGCAGGGAGAGGGATGGTCCATAGCATATGACTTACATAGAGACCTACTGCACGCAGAGTATTGGGTAACTAAATTAAAAATATCTAAACATGATTCCATGCACTTTTGTACTGTATATTGTTTAGAAGGGGTATTGGGAGATCTGAGTATGCATTTAACCCTTCTCTAATGTTTGTGTGCTTGAGTATATGCATGCAGGCATATCCTGTGTGAGAGGCTGGGTGCTTAAAATTGACTGTAAGATATAGTGAGTCCTGTTTGAGTTCTGTAAAGCAAACTGAATTGAGACTAAGTGTGGATGATTTGGGAATGTAAGCATTACCTTTTTGAAAGTTGAAGTCTATCACTCCCCTCCCCTTTGTACCTTTTACTTGGTTGCTCCCCATGGTTATGCCTGGTGTCAACCTGTTGTTTGTGAGCCAGACTCCTCTGCATAGATTAGGAGCGATAGATAACAGCACAAATTAAGTTGTTAAAATGATAGACTATCTGTAAATTTATGTTGGTTTATTACCTCATTCTCTATGATTTCTGGAAGAGCACACAGATTCATGTATCCAGTGGAGTGTACATCCTCATGCCTCTCTTTTCCCGGTCACTATGGCACTATGTTATTGTCAAAAAAGAAAGTCACCCCATGGTATAGGGATAACTGCGATTAAATAACATGATGTTTCCAGGAGAAAAGCCAGCCAGGCCGGTGCGTTCCCCATGCAGAGCCTTGCGATATATAGGATGGACAGCACAGATGCTCGCACTGAGAAAATCAGAGTGGAGCACGCAGGGAGAGAGAGCCGGATGGAGCAGCGCTCATCGACTTATTGAGCTGATGCCCTGATCAGATCCGGAGCAATTCTTGCTTTTATGATTAGAAATCCCTGCAGACCTGCAACTTTTCATAGTGCGACCTGAGAATTTCCCGCTTTCATGCAGTGTGAGATTATCAGGTTGCCATTTTTATGTTGGTGACATGGTTAACGTGATATGTGTTAAAAGGATACTGTACCCCTCTGGCACTCAGAGGGTTGAGATGAAACTGTCAGCTGTCCAACACCTTGCCTGAATAGAAGCATCCAGCATGACAAGATTTGGGATTATTACTCTCTGCTAGTAAAAACTAAATGTGAAAGATAAAGAAATGGGGATCACAGTGTGCAGAAACTGCTACCTCAATGGCGGTGGATCAGCAGATACTGAAGCCAGGCTGGGATGCCATGCACCTTCTTCTTGGTAGAGCTGCTTCTGACCCTGTCCCCTCTTCTGGAGTCTCTGATTATATAATATTGCATATACATGTAGCCCTCACCTGGGCAGCATGTGATCCCAGTACATGCCCTTCTCTGGCCAGTACACCACCTTGTGGATGATGTGGTCGATGCAGCCGCCCTGAAGAGTTGCACTTGGGAGATCCCGCTGCACACCTTGCAGCCGCTGCTTCATTGCCCTCCTTATCAGAAGCTGTTTGCTTCAGTTTATTGATGCTGGCAGTGTCCCGGTTGTTGTTACACATTGGGTCTAAAGAGCAGGTTTTGCCAGAGGGCCTGGTGCCGGGGGGAGGAGCTGAAGGCCAAGATCTGAGTGAGTACCAAGACCGAGTAGCAGCAGACTTTCAGAGCAACCGGCATATCCCACAGCACTCTCAGCTGAAGAGGGGAGTGAGCGGTCTGGGTCTGTTGGAAGGATCCGCAGCCCTCACTGACTTGTTCGGTACTTTCCTGTCACAGGGTGACTGTGGAATAACGACACTGACAAGCACAGATACAGTAAAATTAATATATTTATTCTAAGAACAGAATAAATTTGAATAGCACTTCCCCAGACCTCACAGGACCAGGTGTGAAGACAGCACCTAAGCACTTCCCCAACCCTCACAGGACCAGTTGTGGCGACAGCACAGGATCCCCGACTGTAAGGAGGCAAATACCACCCTGACTGAATATATATACTTGTAGCGAGGATGTAGTAGCTACTAGTACAGGAGCAGCTATGAAAGCCCTGTGAACAGAGGGAAAATCTCCTAGTATGCTAGGGTGCTTTATCTCAGAGACGGATCTCCCTAGAATGCTAGAGTAAACCAACAGGCAGCGGTGACTGACAATTCCTAGAACGCTAGGGTAACGCAACAGGCAGCAGTGACTGAGACTCCTTATAACGCTAGGGTAACTGAACAGGCAGCGGTGACTGAGACTCCCTAGAACACTAGGGTAACTGAACAGGCATATCATGGTGCCCGTGATTGCCTCCAGCATCTGTGTGTGCAGGCGACATTCTTTACTTCCTGGTTGTCTCACTGTAACACATTCGCTATTCTTATAGGCTACTGCTTGTTGCCAGTGTCAGTCTCTGCCTACTTGCAAGGCCTTAAAGGCCTCAGCCTGCCACTACTACCTAGCCCTTTCATGGTGTAGCTGTGTGCTATAGCTCTTGTTTCCAGGGGCTTTACAGCTGATCCTGTACTAGTAGCTACTACCATCCTTGCTACTAGAGCTTACCTAGAGCTTGCCTCCATCAGGTGATCCTGTCCTTGTCCTAAACTGCCCTGTGAAGTTTGAGGAAGTGTCCAGTCAATGTCCTCATATCTGGCCCTGTGAAGGTTGGAGAAATGTTATTTATTTTATTATTGTGCTATTCTTAATAAAGATCATTGTTTTAGCATATTTGTACTTGTCAGTGTTGTTATTCCTAAGTCACTCCGTGACAAGGCAGTGGTGACTGAGAATCCCTAGAACGCTAGGGTAACAGAACAGGCAGTAGTGACTGAGAATCCCTAGAACACTAGGGTAACAGAACAGGCAGTGATGACTGAGAATCCCTAGAATACTAGAGTAACCCAACAAGCAACGGTGACTGAGAATCCCTAGAATCTAGGTACCCAATGGCTCAGAACGGAATGACAGACAGTAGGAATGCCAGTGGCATGGACTGACGCAGACTGAACACCGCTTGACCGGAGGAAACAACAGAGCATGGAGAGTGCAAGCGGAGACAGTAGGCCACGGGTATAGAATGATGGATAGTCAGCCGGAGCAGGGGTCAGCACGGAGTGGGTAGTGAGCACAAACCAGTAGTCAGACTGGAGCGAGTAGTCAGCCAAAGCCAGGAGTCAGACCGGAGAGGGTAGTCAGCCAAAGCCAGGAGTCAGACCGGAGCAGGTAGTCAGATGGAGCCAAAGGTCAGCCCGGAATGGAAGGCAGTAGTCATGGATCAAACAGAGCTGAAGTCAAAACGTAGCCAGGAGTCATACACAGAAATGGAGCATCGGAATCACAAGAGCTATAGTGCACATGTACACCACTAAAGGGCAAAGGAGTAAAGGCAGGCTGAGGCCTATAAGGCCTAGCATGTAGGCGGAGACTCACTCTGGCAATTAACAGCAGCCAATAAGAATAGCAAATGTGCCTCAGCTTGACAAGGAGGAAGTAATGCAATGTCGCCTGCAAGCACAGTGTCGCTGGAGGCAATCACGGGCACCGTGATATTTCCATCAGGTTGGGTAGCATACACATGGGGAGAACCGGAAGCAGGATCGGTGTCTGGAGACAGGGTTAATGCTGGGCATGATGGGAGCACCATGGGATGAAAAAATGTTCAGCTGGGTAGCACTCCAATACCTCCACTTTCGGTCTTCGACATGAAACAGATAGCTGACGGTACCGGAGGCAAGTGAAATTTTAGTCGCCAACAGGAGAGGTTCAGCAACTTTTTTTGTTTCCTAGAACTATCCTAAGCTGCGCCCTGGGGTGTGTATCTTGTGCTATGGTAGTCCATAGGAGATCTGCATCTGTGCTCTCATGTGCCAGCCCTGGGGTGTGTGTATTATAATTTTGTGGGTAATACTGGGCTCTGACAATAGAGGACATATGCAGATCTCCTCCTAGCTGCCTCTCTGGGGGTGTGTGTGGCATGGACATAGAATTGTGGTCACCTGGCCACTTCTCCTTTTATAGTATAGATACAGGGCAGGGCAGCCTTGAAAAATCATGAAGCTTGGATAAGTGCAAATCCCCTCCATGTGTACAGTGCCACACATGCTGAGTGCCCTTGTTACACTTATAATTGGGCATTTAACCATTTGAATGCAACAGGGATTTGCAACACTGTGTGGAGCTACATGTGGGAGGGATTTCCAGAGCATACAGGGGATACAATAGCTACATTTACAAGGAAAGGGATCATACCAGTACTAATACAACACCAAATATAGTTAACTCTATTGCAGGAGAGGTATGTAATGCACTGCACATGCATTTGATACCTTTCTGGGCTGACACTCAAAGGGTTAATTCCTGTCTTGAGTACTACAAAGGTATAATGCATACTGAGCTGTATGATACATTTAGCCTTGAATGACAGCTGGTAATGAAGGTGTGTGTGTGTGTGGTAGTGATGCCTCAGAGCTTACATTCTAAATGGAGCCACAGCCACAAATGATGCCACAGAGCTTACACTTGAAATTGTTGAGCCACAAATGATACCTCAGAACAGAAGAGCTTACAATTGAAATTATGGAATCTCAAATGATACCTCAAAGCTTACTATTGAATTTATGGAGCCACAAATGATACCACAGAGCTTACAATCAAACTCATACTGATTAGAACAGAGTCCACTAGAGTATAACTAATATGATCAATATCACAACATGTAACCCTTTGAGTGCCAGAGGGGTGTCCAAATTAAAACGTGGATAATAATAAGCAATGTGATACATTTTCAATAGGAATCCTAGTAAGGTATTCTCAGATTGCTTTAAGCCCTTGAGGACCAAGCACTATGCAGCACGTCACAAAGCAATGTATGGCACACCCGTCTAGTACTCGGTGGGGTTAAACAGAATCCTGATATATACATTTTTTTAACACTGTACATTTGCCTTGGGGATTTTGTCAATGTTATTTTATCATTTTATGAAAAATAAATGTATTACCACCATTTCTGATTAAAAAAAAAACAACACAAAAGCACTCATGGGCCACACTCAGACTCAGGCTATAGTGTTCATACTTTATTTTGTGGTGGTCAGGTTGGCTGTACTGTAGTGGTCCCACAGCCCATCACAGAATAGGTAGTTTACAGTGACATGGGACAGACTGTCCAATACTGATGATGATTGTGTGGTTTCCTCCCACCACACAATGATGGCCTATTTCAGCTAACCTGAAATTATCAATGGAGTGAACACAGTTAGAACACTACAGCCTGAGCCTGCCTGACCTGCTGGCACTTGAACCATCCTGACAGTGTCACACAGACAGACAGACTGTCACCACCTGACACCATTCATAACTGATTCAGGCATCATGGCAAGCATGTGGGTCATGGGTGGTTGTGGCAGAGCAGTGCAGAGGCAGTGACACACAATTTCAAAGCAGGGAAGCTTGAGGCAGGATTAATGCATGGTGGTGCATGGCGTAAGGGACACACACACATCACCGCATTCACCGTCCGCCAGCAAGCCTGTGGCAGCAGTGGTGACGTAAGTTATGATGGTAGATGGTGAATGTCATGCCCATCCAGTGTGATGCCCCCCTTACATATCACCATGCATTAACTCTGCCCAGGTGCCCTGCTTTGAAGGGACTGGTAGGTACTGATAATTTGATATGAGGTGGCTGGAGCACATTGCTGTCCGCAGAGCAGCAGGCAGCTACCCTGCTGCCTGAAGGAGTCAGACTGTCAGCAGCAGTAATATATATGCCAATGTGCTAGTGTATCGCTGTGACTGGGCCCACAGCCTGGGGCCACATACATCATGCAGACTGCCTGAGAGACATCATCACATCATGACTGAAGTAAAAATAAATAAGCAACCACTGAGCAAGTGTATATGCACACTACTTACCGAATGTGGTGGTGAGCTCCCCAGATGCAGTGGCAGTGCCCTTCCTGATCTTCCTGCTGGCTACTGTCCTGTTTCTCCACTGTGCTTTCTCTCTCACGTGAAAGGATGTGAGAGGCGAGCATATATAGTTTTGAGGGGAGATGGTCAATGTTACATCAGTCAGGTGGTCTCTCCCTAACTCCGAAACAGACAACAGCATGAGCCAATAAAGTATAAGGAGCGACTTTCTGAGTTTCCTGACCATACCTCCCAGTTACCCGCTGCACCCTTTGCACCCTCCTAAAACTGGCCCTGCCCAAACACATCGCCTAACACCTTCTTTAAAACATTTGCAAATTAATTATCTCACCTTCAACTATTTCATGGTGGAAGGCCCCATCCAGGCAGACATGACTAGGTCTCAGATATAATTAATTTCTAAGCCAGACAAGGACCCCAAGACAGTTCCAGTTAGATTCCTAACTCGCTATTTAACTCCAACCTTAAATTTTATTGTAGCATTGTAACTAGTGTAACCAATATGACTACATTTAAATTACTTGTCCTAAGTCTTGATATGAAAAAGCATTAAAAAGGGTTTACATGGACAGGCTTTATATTGATATTGTGTTAGGGGCCTTTGGTTTCATGTGAAAACCTTTTTGAAAATCTAAGAAAATCTAATGCTACACTTAAAATTATTTTAAATACCTCTCTTCCCATACACATTACAAATGGCTTACCTCTCTTCCCTTTACTTTTACCTTGATGAACAAAACTATACAATCAGAGAAGACCCCAATACACATTGCATTAGATTAAAAGTGGAGCCATTTAAAATGTCCCTCTTTGCAGATGACATCCTTTTAACGATCTTACACTCCCACACTTCGCTTCCCAACATCATGTCACTGCTAACAGAATTTAAAGTCAACTCCAAATTTAAAATTAGTGCTGACTGCAGGGGAAGCTGTCGTACGACAGTTTTATGTGCATCAGGCGGCTCTGCAGCTGAGTAGAGATCGCATTTATAAAAAAGAATTCTTTCACTGAAATGGTCTTCTATGTGTGCTTGGTTTGCAATCACACATAGAAGACCAGTTTTAGTGAAAGATTTCTTTTTTATAGACGCGATCTTGGCAATGCTGCAGAACCGCATGATGCAAGTAATACCGGATATCCCTGCAGTCAGTGTTTAGTCAGGGAAGGGGGAGGGAGGGGGGAACTTTGAGTGCTATCATCTCTCAAACCATAAGGGTTTGAGAGATGACACTGCTGGCAATAAGTTTCTTTTTAACAAACCTACAATATGGGGATTAGTAATTTGCAAGTATTACTATCCCTTTAAATTGTTTTTTTATCACTTGAATACTACAGAGGTCTCTAGCATTCAAGGGATTCAAAACCCAATTTAAATAAAGGGGAATTTTTATTTATACACTATGGTACAGCTGGTTTTCCCACAAATGCTCCACTTTTGCTTTTATACATAAGGCCTAATGGGTGAATGTATGATCATGATTTTGCTCTAAATCAGGCGTTTAACGAGTTGAAGTGGTGGTTAGAAGTGAAACGTGTCAGGTGTTGGAACACCTTGGACTTGAGGAACGTCTAAACAAACTTGTTTTATTTATTATAGAGAAAAGATGACTAAAAGGAGATCTTATCTCAATGTACAAGTATATGAGAGGTCAATACAGGGATCTCTATGGTGAGCTTTTCATTCCAAAGCCTGATCACATAACCAGGGGTCACACCTTGAGATCAGAGGAAAGGATGTTTCATCTTCAGCAGAGGAAGGGTTTGTTTTTTTTTTTTTTTTTACAGTAAATTGTGGATTTCCTTGCCCAAGGATGTGGTAATGGCAGATACAGTGGAAACATTTAAGAGATGATTAGATACGTTACTTTCAACATGGAACATGCAGGGTTGTACTGTATATTAGTAGGCAAAACAGGAAGTTCAGATAAAGCAGGAAAGATTACATAATTTTCATTTCTCTGGGTTATGAGGCAAAGGTTGAACTTGATGGACTTGTGTCTTTCTCAACTTAATTTACTGTTACTACGTTACTTCTTTTGCTCTTAACTATGGACTTTATGTATCATTCCCTGGGACTGATTTGCACATTTGTACCTTGCATTTTAATTTAAGTGCTTTATTGTGGATGTGCATTGTACTTCTATTACATATGATATTTCTAGGGTTTGGGGGTCCGGATCTTTCCCTTTTTGATGATTTGTATTGATCATCACAGGGGATTTATAATATACTATGAGGGATACTTGTTCAAGGGATGATTTTAGATGTTGGTTGTATGTATATGCTGGTTTTACATTTTTTCTATCATTGCAACCAATGATTTATTTGTATCAGCATTTGAGTGTGGCTTCATTAGCAGGATTTGTTATCCTTTGTCCCCTACTCAGTATTCTAGCACTTTATAAATATAGGCTAACAATAATTATAATAGACAATAAACTTTATGACAGTCCCTCAGCTACTATAAGAGCCAATAGGGAATCACTTTGTAAGGACTCATTTAGAATATGGAATAAGGTCTTGGGCACCAGTTCTTAAAAAAACAGTACTGAACTGGAAAATATATCAAAACAAGTAACACAATTAAGAAGGGGGTTGGAATATTTAAGTTATAAAGAAAGACTAGCCAATCTGGGTTTGTTTACATTAGAGGTGTCAGATGGGGTATAATTACCATTTACATTCTAGTCTAATTCAAAGAACTCTCTGAGGAAATATTTTTCTAAATGAGCTCAGAGAAAACAATAGGTCATCCATTAACCCTCTGAGTGCCAGAGGGGTACGCATTGCGAAGCAATGTGTTGCGTAGCCCTCTGGTACTCAAAGGGTTAAGACTAGAAGAAAGGTACTTTTGGGTAAAACAAAGGCAGAGGATTTTTTCAGTAAGAGCAATAAGGTTATGGATTTCTTTTGGCTTTTGGAAGCTGTATTTGCAGATATTGTAGTTGTGTTCAATCATGTATTGAATACCTTTCTCTCAGAACAATATTAAGAATTATGACAGTTGTTTTCAATTCATATAAGATATTGATCTAAGTAAATTTTCAGCTGCCTTTTGGCATCCAGAAAAACATTGTTTATCCATTTTAACCTTATATAGAAACAACTTCAATAGAGCTGTTTTTCTTAATGGACGGATGTCTTTTTCCATCCTATTCATATTGCAATGTTATGGCTGTTCAGTAAACAAAGTGCAGAGGAAATGGTGTGAGTGTCCCTGCACATGCTATGGGGCTTATATAAGGAGCTTGCTAACATCAAAGTCCTAACTATGACACAGATTGTCCACTGGAATGATTACAGACCTTATATTCCATAGAGTATACCCTGAAGTTCAGCCACAGATGTTAGAAGATAATGTCAGTGGAGATACACTGACTAGTTTGTACATTCACTCCAATAACTCTTGTAAACAATGTGGGATAGCAGACTGTATAGCTATATAATTTGGTCTGATAATGCAATTCTGTTGTAGCATTACCTACATGATATTTTAAGAACATTTGTGTCCACTGGTGAATTTATGAATGTGGCCCCCTAAAGAACAGGAATACATATAGAATTCCTTTCGGTTTCATGGTTTTGTTTCCTTCCAAAGGCCTATGAATATTTGTGGATAACACAGTCACAATGGTGTGTTGTGCACCCAGGACAGCCTCTCTCCATTTTGATTATAAGATTAAATTGATTTCTTACTGAAAATCTGGTACCATTGGGAACAAAAGACTAGAGACTGTGTGAACCAGAAAGTCCCTAGTGAACACCAGACACATTCAAACATTAAAATGCTCCGTCACTTACAATGGAATTTTGCCCACTATGGTCTGCAGAACCACATTTGGGGCTTTTCTATATGGAATTTCTGATTTTGAGTTTCCCTGCCTAATTGCAGACATCAGATAAGAGAACTAAACACAAGTAAATGCAGATTCAATGCATAAAATATATAAACAGATATAATGGTCTGCTTTATGAAGGACCCCTATTTAGTAAGTATTAAGGACCACTTATACCTCTACCTAGACAAGTGTTAAGAACCACTTATACCTCTACCTTGGTAAGAGTTAAGACCAACTTATAACTCTATTTATAATGTTCTTTTAAAACTATATTTGACAGAATATTACTTTTTCTGTTATACTGATCTAATCAAATTTTTTTTTTTTATCACAGCCTAATCAATGTAAAGCTTAATTCACGCAAACAAATTTCTGTCCTAATTAAGCTGCTTGTTTTATTTAAATGTGCTGCCTTTATTTTCTGGTGATATCATCACTGAGGGAGTGCAGATCCCTGACTCAAATCAACAACAGCCATAAATGGTTGGCTAATGCCCACATGGGTTGGCCAGTTATCAGGGCTGGCCCAAGACATTGTGCTGCCTGGATGAAATGCTTCCCCCCCAAGCCACGCCCACCAAAACACACCACATCCATAATTATATTAACCTCTCTCCTGCCCCAAAAACCACACAGAACTGAAATGTTTCATGAGCAGGGCAGGGGATAAATATGATTAATAGATGTTGGTTATAGCAAGAGAGAGGTGTAACAGGTTCAGCGCCCAGTGTAGCGGCCACACTGGGAAACCGTGGACCAATAGGCTGGGGAAATTACACATCATATAAGCAGTTCCTGAAATAGTAAGGTGACCAGATTTTTTAAATGAAATCTGGGGACATTTTTTTTCTACACACGCTGTCCACACCCTGTCCACAACCACACACGGTCCACACACTGCCCACACTCTGTCCAACCTCACCACACACACTGCCCACACCCTGTACACCCTCATATCCTGTTCACTCTTCCCGTGGACCAATAGGCTGGGGAGATTACACATCATATAAGCAGTTCCTGAAATAGTAAGGTGACCAGATTTTTTAAATGAAATCTGGGGACATTTTTTTTCTACACACGCTGTCCACACCCTGTCCACAACCACACACGGTCCACACACTGCCCACACTCTGTCCAACCTCACCACACACACTGCCCACACCCTGTACACCCTCATACCCTGTTCACTCTTCACACATTGTCCACCCTGCCCCCCTCTGCACTGCCCACACTGTCCATCTCGTAGTGCAAATAGGCATACAACATGAAAGAAAGATTATACTGGACGGCGGGCACATCTAATGCCATCCATACGCGTAGCTGCAGATGTGCATGCGGTTCTGCTCGGCCTCTTCAGCTGCGCCCCATAGATGTTCGCCTGGCCCTGCATTGCATATTTAGTTGTAATGTAGATCTGGGGACACATTCTATCTGGGGACAGTGCCCTCAATCCGGGGACTATCCCTGGATACTGGGGACGTCTGATCACCCTATCAAATAGTAAACTGTTCCGGCAGAGACTGGGCAGACTTTTATGAAGCAGCCACAGTCAAAAGAGAATGCATATTGCTTAGCGCTGGGCCAGCTCTCCTCTTCTCTAAGTGCTCCATTCTACACGCAGAGAAGGGGGGGGAGAGAGAGCCGGGCGAGCGATAAGCAATACGAATTCTGTTTTGACTGTGGCTGCTTCATCAAGGTCTGTCCAGTGTCTGCCAGAACCGTGCTCCCGGATGCACCGTGCACGAAATAGCATGCTTGGGGCAGCAAATTGCCACCCCTGTCAGAGTGCCGCCTGGGTCCATGGACCCACGGGGACGCATGTAAGGGCCGGCTCTGCCAGTTATTGTCGATAGCATTGAGTAAAAAACACCCCAAACTGCTTATCTGAATGATCTGCAGACCCCTATGATGTAACTTTTGAGAATTTTGCATTGAACAACTGGAAGATGCAGCAAGATTTCTTGGGCTTCTTCATGTGCAGACAATACCCACAAGTCCAATCTGAGAGCAATTCTATGCATTACACACAGATGATATTATGCAAATATCTTCCGTGTGAATGTAGCCTAATGGGTCCTATATCCAAAAGAAAATTAAAGTAATTCTGGGGCAAACTAATTTCATTGTAGAGGATGAATTCAAATATTCCAAATTCCCATTGATTTATATAGGGCTTTTTCACTCCTTCAATGCTAGAGAGGTCTGCAACACAATTAAAATAAATATTTTATTGGTCCCTGTGGTAACTGGTTTGCCCCAAAACTGCTTCATTTTAATTTTACACATAAGAACCAATAACCCTTGCTGCATCAGAATAGCAATCAGATATATCTATATAATTTACTTTTGCAATGCAATGTTGTTGTAGTTTATAGCTTCATTGAAAGTTGCAATGAGTAATGCAACCTCCAAGCTTGCCTTCTGAATGACCTGGGTGACAGCCCCGTAGGCTGATATGCAGACCTCCTATGAAGTTACTTCCCTGCATTCTGCATTGAACACAAGGAAGATGCAGCATGTGTTGACCTGAGCAGGTGCCATTATGCAGATGTTGCACTTTTCATCTGTGTACCTAAGAGACCTATTGAGTCTGAGTGGAGTAATTTATGGGCCATCCAACTGCACCATAGGTGATAAACAGAAATATCCAAAACTACCTCTGATTTAAATGGGTAAAAGCTCTCTAGAATTCAAGTTGATGTAGACCACATTTAAATCAATGGAAATTTGTACTTGTCCCCTATGTTGTAGGTGTTTTGCCACCTAACTGCTCTGATTTTCTTTTGAACATAAGTCACTTAGTGCTGATGCTACATGTATACCTGACTGAGAGAATAATTTATTTAATTGATCAATCCAGCTATGCTAAGCATCACAAACTCCAGGTGAGCAACACAAATCCTTTCAGCTACAGTTCCCATGATCTCCTGCGGAGGGCTTCATGTTTCTTACCTCTGTCCTAAGCAATCTAAAAAGAACAGTACAAGAAATGATTATTTTAGTATATGCATCAGGTGATTGTTTTCCCTGCAAGCCTACTGAGAAATAAATGATCAACAAAACAGAAATATAGTATCTTGTATCTGGGAATCAATCATTTTGAATCCCCTGGATGCTCAAGAAATAACTAAAATAGCACGAATCAACAATTTAAATAATTGATTTTGCTTGTTGGGTTAACTGTTTGAGAAGCAGGGTGGGGTAGATGCATTACATAGTGTATTACTCAATGTATGTCTCAATTTTCTAGATCTCAGAGGCATTAACTAGTTTTACAACTCTTGATTTCTGCTTTTTTTCATCTTTCTTTGACTTATTTGTATGCCAGTGCATTGCAAAAGCTGGAAACATAGTTGCTAATATATAAATCAAATAATAATAATTGGTATAGTAAATCTTGAATCGTTATAAAGAGCAATTTATCTCATATTTTATTTCTTAATTGGATCTTCAAAAGGAAGAAAACACATGCATAATTCTCACAAAATGAATAGCCTGCAATATATTGAACAAACTCAAATATATTTTGTAAGCAGAAAAAGCACATTTACTATTGTTAACCCTTTGAGTGTCAGAGCAGTGTCCAACATATTGTAAAGCAATATTTTGGACACCCCCTCAAGCACTCAGAGGGTTAACCTTTGAGTGTTGCTATGCATTGGACACCTCCCTGGCACTCAGAAGGTTAATTTACATAGTGAGGTTACAATCAGGCAAAGAAAACTGTTGATAATCTACAAGAGATACATACTGCAGTCAATGACTCAGGCTGCCCCACACTATAACAAATAGCTTTTTTGGATGTCAGTTGGCTCTGCTGCTAACAGTCTGAGCTGTTATAACATTTAAATAAAATTTCTGCCAGCTGTGGAAGTAACTCAACAGGTAAAGGTCCATAGTAATTTACTGCAAAATAATTTATTACGCTTTTACCATTGAAGTTACACTTATTAAAGAAAAACTACTGCTTGATCACAGCCACTAGGTCAGGATCATCACTTATATCTGCTAAATCACATTTAAGTATGTAACAATACCAACCAGAGTCGCGCTAGTATGCCGGATCAGGACAAAAAATCGGTCCAGCAGCCTAAGATTAGAAGCCTGTGCTTAATGCTATCCTAATATGTATATAACCAAATAAATCAGCGCTTCAGACAGATATTGTGTGAATGTATGCTGGACTATAACAATATACTCACTAATCACAATACTCGATATATTTATTAAAAAATTCACAGAATTTTCAATATATCTCACGAAAAAAATCCAATACACTAGATTTATAAAAAATGATGGGAATAATAGTTTGCAATCTTCCAGTCTACCACTCCAGACAGGAAGTAGCAAACTTCTCCCAATCAATATTCTATATATATATGTGAAAGAAATCAAATCAACCCTAAATGCAACTGTACCTTATAAAAAACAAAAAAACCTATAAGTGGTATACCGCATAATACTCCCAGCTCCTCAGACAAACCGGTACGATATCTCAAACAAAGAGACAGCCCGGATGATCAGAAAAAATCAATTCAATACATCTACAGCTATCTTCCCATGTAAGAGAGACACCAGAAATATCTGTCGCTTGGGAGCAGGAGCGATATAACCCACCACAAAAAATAAAATAAAACTCTAAAAAACTCTACCTAAACGATCGATCGTATAAAAAAAAAAAAAAAAAAAAAAAAAAATCTATCCAAGACATTCAAAGAGACAGGAGCATATATCCTTTAAGTTCTTCCAATGTTATAGATCCAATTATAACTTTGTGTCCAACACTATATTCACGATGTTTCCACAGTATTATTCTTATATTATAAATCTTGTTGTGACTTAGTGGCTCCACTCATCCACTTGGTGATTCACTCTGGAATATTCACAATGTATCCACCAAATGGTTACAATTGAAAGATGTCTCACTACTCCATTATTATTTGGACTCTGTACAGAATATACACATTCATTCTTATTTTCAATAGGTCTCAATAGATCTCCATATAACGCATATCTTCACTGGTACAAGGAGTAAATATATCTTCACTGGTACAAGGAATAAATCTAAAATATATTGTACCCAAATCTCTCAAATAATAGAGATATGTTTGTAACTGAATCCCTTAGCTGGTATTCGATTCAGAAACATCCAGTATAAGCGAAAAGTATATAAAACGATCTCACCGCTTATGTCCGCTTATATCCAATACTCCGTTACCAGACTTCACTCTTATGCCCGCTTCAAATCTGACCTCTTTATCAACGTTAGGATAACGCAATCTCGGCGTCCTTCCTTTGTTTCCACTTCGCGCCACTACTGTTTATCCAACGTTATGTTTTCATCTTCCAGATGAAGCACTCTTCGGCGTCTCTCTCTCTCTCTCCACCTCACGCCTTTAAGATCTGTCCAATAATGCCAATATCGGTAGATTTTGAAACGCGTTGGAGGAAGACACAATAAGAGACAAGGAGAGATTTTTAGATGAGCTATCCATAACTTGAATATGATATTGGCATTATTGGACAGATCTTAAAGGCGTGAGGTGGAGAGAGAGAGAGAGACGCCGAAGAGCGCTTCATCTGGAAGATGAAAACATAACGTTGGATAAACAGTAGTGGCGCGAAGTGGAAACAAAGGAAGGACGCCGAGATTGCGTTATCCTAACGTTGATAAAGAGGTCAGATTTGAAGCGGGCATAAGAGTGAAGTCTGGTAACGGAGTATTGGATATAAGCGGACATAAGCGGTGAGATCGTTTTATATACTTTTCGCTTATACTGGATGTTTCTGAATCGAATACCAGCTAAGGGATTCAGTTACAAACATATCTCTATTATTTGAGAGATTTGGGTACAATATATTTTAGATTTATTCCTTGTACCAGTGAAGATATATTTACTCCTTGTACCAGTGAAGATATGCGTTATATGGAGATCTATTGAGACCTATTGAAAATAAGAATGAATGTGTATATTCTGTACAGAGTCCAAATAATAATGGAGTAGTGAGACATCTTTCAATTGTAACCATTTGGTGGATACATTGTGAATATTCCAGAGTGAATCATCAAGTGGATGAGTGGAGCCACTAAGTCACAACAAGATTTATAATATAAGAATAATACTGTGGAAACATCGTGAATATAGTGTTGGACACAAAGTTATAATTGGATCTATAACATTGGAAGAACTTAAAGGATATATGCTCCTGTCTCTTTGAATGTCTTGGATAGATTTTTTTTTTTATTTTTTTTATACGATCGATCGTTTAGGTAGAGTTTTTTAGAGTTTTATTTTATTTTTTGTGGTGGGTTATATCGCTCCTGCTCCCAAGCGACAGATATTTCTGGTGTCTCTCTTACATGGGAAGATAGCTGTAGATGTATTGAATTGATTTTTTCTGATCATCCGGGCTGTCTCTTTGTTTGAGATATCGTACCGGTTTGTCTGAGGAGCTGGGAGTATTATGCGGTATACCACTTATAGGTTTTTTTGTTTTTTATAAGGTACAGTTGCATTTAGGGTTGATTTGATTTCTTTCACATATATATATAGAATATTGATTGGGAGAAGTTTGCTACTTCCTGTCTGGAGTGGTAGACTGGAAGATTGCAAACTATTATTCCCATCATTTTTTATAAATCTAGTGTATTGGATTTTTTTCGTGAGATATATTGAAAATTCTGTGAATTTTTTAATAAATATATCGAGTATTGTGATTAGTGAGTATATTGATATAGTCCAGCATACATTCACACAATATCTGTCTGAAGCGCCGATTTATTTGGTTATATACATTTAAGTATGTGTTACTTTGGGCAAAAATAATTTCTTCAAACTCCATTTCTTTGTCCTCCATAGCATTGCATTCTTCTATTCTCATTGTAGGCTTCCTCTATGCCAGCGGTTCTCAACCTTTTGAGTGCCGCGACCCTTTGATAAAATTTCCCAAATTGTGGCGACCCAGAACAGTAAAATTATTTTTGTTGCTCCTTCTTCGCTGTAATTACTGAATTACTCCGTTATAAAGAAATCCTTAATTTTCCCAGGCCAGAAGCCAGGCACCAGCGCAGACATCTTGTCTGCGCGCCTGCGCTGTCAGTCCCGGTCTCCCGGACAATTACAAGTTTTACAGATTAAAATAGACAAAAAAAACAATTTTCTGATGGTTTTAGGTGACCCCGGAAAATCGTCATTCGACCCCCGAAGGGTTCGCGACCCACAGGTTGAGAACCACTGCTCTATGCAAATGCTCAGTTCTGGAATATACCACCTGCAACGGGGGAAGATAGAGAAATCCACTTTCATTTAAATGAGATTTTTTAACCCCTTGGATGCTAGAGAATCGTGAAGCAATATTTTTAATATCTCTCTAGCAAATCAATAGGAATTTCTGTAATTTGATTTAAATCCCATGTTGTAGCTGTTTTTCCCAAAATCCACCTCTTTGGCTTCCTGCAAATATCTCTAAGGCCCATATTTATAAAACTGGAATTAGTTTGGGGGTAAACCAACTTCACTATAGGTGATAAATAAAAAAATGTATGTTAACCCGTTGAGTGCCCGAGGGGTATGCAACACATTGTGTTGGCATGCAGAGGGTTAAATTAAATTGAGTTTTTTTTACCCATTGAATGATAGAGAGGTCTGCAATGCATTGCTCCACAACCTCTCTCTAGTATTGAAGGGGTTAAAAAGCTCTAATCAAGTGCATGGGAATTTAGACATTTTTATTTGTCCCCTATGGTGCAGTTGGTTTACTTCAGAATAACTCCAGTTTTCTTTTATTTAGTTTCTTTTCCACTAACATTTTCTGTTTGTAAACTTCTCTTCTTTTCACAAGTGAACACCTTCTCTTGGATTCCAGTATCATTAGCAGCATGGGATACTAATATTATACTGCCTCTGTATAAATCCTTGGTTAGGCCTCATCTAGAATACAGAGTACAATTTTGGGCACCGGTTCTTAAAAAAGGCATTGTTGAACTGGAAAAGGTGCAGAGACATGCAACAAAACCGACAAGAGACTGGATGATCTGAGTTATAAAGACAGACTAGCCAAACTGGGTTTGCTTGCATTAGAGACGAGACGTCTAAGAGATGATATGATTACCAAGGTCAATACAAAGAAATATACAATTAATTATTTACTCAAAGAGCTGAGCTAAGAACAAGAGGTCATCCATTAAGACTAAAGGAAAAGTGCTTTTGACTAAACAAAGGCAGCAATTCTTTACAGTAAGGGCGGTAAAGCTATGGAATTCTTTGACTCTGGATGTTGTACTTGCAGATAATGCAACTGCTTGAAAAAAAGCAATGGATGTCTATCTAGCACAGAACAATATTGACAATTATGACAGATGGCTTCAGAGCAGATAGGATGTTGATTCTGGGAACTATCTGACTGCCATTTGGAGTCAGGAAGGAATGTTTTTACCCTCTTGGAGGCTAAATTGGAAATGACTTCAGAGGGCTTTTTTTTTTGCCTTTCTCTGGATCAACAGGGGTGTTTTTGGCATGGTCTGGACCTGATGGACGCATGTCTTTTTTTCAGCCTCATCTATGTTACTATGTTACTCTGATAATGAGAGTATTCCTGACTTCTCCCCTTGTGTTATGATCACATAATATCCACAGATTACAAGAACACCACAAGGATGATGGCCTAAGACAAAATGGGGGAGATACAGTAAAATACAATGAGGGCCCTCTGTGGCAATACAGAAGCCAATTTGACCTGAGCCCATCTGAGCCCATCTTGTCGTATGTTCCAATCTGTCACCATTGTATTACCTTGCACATTTACAGTGTTTTAGTGTTCTCTTTACCAGTGCCTTATTTGAATATTTAATTGTGACTTATTGGGGTATTTTCATATTCCTGAGTGGGTGAAGTGACTTTCTGCTACTTTGACTATTCGCTAATGTCTGATAACTGGGAATAGTGTCTAAGATGACACACAAAAAAATTGCCTCACTGTGGCTGGCAAATGCCCCTTTTGCAACAGATAACAAGCAAAAAAGTAAAAAAAAAAGTGACAAATGCACACTGAGACAGAACAAAATAAAGTGTTTCGCTCAAGTTCTCCTCAAGTCATGTTTTTTGCTCCCATGTGCCACTACAGAGAGGAAATGTCAGTCCACATAAGACTGCTCCCACCCTCAGGCAGTCCAGCTTTCTACGCAGCCTTCAGATTACAAATATTAATTTACTACATCTCACATGTAACGTTCACATATTGGAGTAATTGAGGTGTCACAGGAGCAGACCCTTTTCAGAAGTGTAATAATAATAATAACTGGTATTTATATTGTGCCTTTCTTTCAGTGGTACTCAAAGCGCTTTCAGTGCACTTTCACGGAACTAACCAAATTGGCAGCTGAATAATAGATTCTATTATTACCCAAGCAATGGTACTCATTTATCAACCTCAGAAGGTTGAAGGGCTGAGTTAACCCTGCCAGGATTTGAACCTGCAACCTTGAGGTTTGAAAAGCTCCGCAGTCAGGGTATTTACCACTGAGCTATACAATGTTATAACCTTTTATCTGCAATACACATTACATATTTCTGCTTAGATACGTTTCTCCAGCTTCAATAAGGGTAAAGGATCCTTAAATGTCTTTTTTGACTGTAAGATGTTACCAATAGGATATAAGCCTAACCACAAAACCACAGAGCTTAATTTTGAATTTTCAATGATCTTGCCACTGATATAAACAGGAACCTGACTCAAAGGACAAACCTCAGTGTCCTTTTGTACATTTTAGTTATTTATGTGGAAGGCTATCATTTACAATGATTATTGAATGTTCAGAAACTGATTATGCAGAAAGCATTGGAAGATCAGCAACTGATCAGACAATGATGAGTAGATGTTCAGTAACTGATTAGACATTAATGAGTGGATGTTCAGTAACTGATCAGACAACAGTTATTGGTTGGATTATAGGACAAAAAGATGTACAAGAACAGCAGTGACCCAACAAGTTAGTATTGAACAAAGAGAGGTACTAGTAACCAAGACTTATAGTATATAACATCTTATCATTATAAGTATTATTATTACTTACTATATGTAAACTGCTTGAATTCTGTAACATGTGATTCTAGTCTTCCTATGATATATCTGTAACTGATATTCTTATCTATGCTATAATAAATATATACCGTAAAATCTCAGGTATAATAAGCACCTGTGTATAATACGGAGGTGTATATTATGCCTAAGGTTTTAGGGGAAAACAAGAGTTCCTATGTATAATACGCACCCTTGTTTTCTCCCTTACTACAAAAAAATAAAGTGTTAGCAGACCTCTTTCCTCCCCCCCCGGCTTTCCACTTTGAAGATAAACCTTACTTTTGTGCAAGTGAACTGCCGAAGAGAAGGCAAAACTTTGTGCGCTGATACACAGGACATTACCATTGGCTGGAGGCGGGAGGTCCTGTAAGCCCAATTGAAGGAAGCGGGCGGCAGGGCGGCAAGTGCAAGTTTTGCCTTCTCTTCTCTTGCACAAAAGTTAGGTTTATCTTCAAAGCGGCGTGCCGGGGGAGGGAGGGAAGAGGTCTGCTAACACTATATTTTTTCATTGTAAAAACTCTCATGTATAATACTCACCCCCCACTTCACATAAGGAGAAGTGGGGTAAAACTGTGCATATTATACCCAAGATTTTACAGTAGTTATGTTTTACTTTATACCTGACTCTCAGCCCTTTCTATTGTGCTTGTAAGTTCTCTTATAAGAGTGTGAGACCATTCTACAAGAGAAAACTAGGAGGTTTGGTGCACTTGCACTTTTAGAGAATTACTGTTCTTCATAACAGTATCTGGGAATGAAGGTCTAACCTCATCACAGAGGCATTTAACAATTTTCTACTGAGTCATTTAACATTAGTTTGGTTATTAACCTGATGGCCAACTTATATAATTAGGACACGTAGCTGACATCATCGTATACTAATGACGAATGTCTCTATCCTTCCCTTGATACATCATTGTTCTTGCATAAGGTGATGTGCATCTTATTCATCAAGGCAAAGTGCTCACATAGCATCAAACAGCAACAAAAACACATTGCCGTTATTTTGAACCTTAGTTATTTACCCCTGTAATAATTCTGGGATGAACCAACTGTACCATATGGGACAAAGATACATTTTCATTGATATAAATGGGGTTTAACACTTTGAGTGCCAGAGGAGTAGGCAACACATTGCTTTGCAATGCATTGCCTATCCCTCTGGCACTCAAAGGGTTAACAGCGGTATGCTAGAGAGATGACCTACTTATTACAAAGACCTATCTAGCATTCATGAGGATAAAATTTCCATTTAAATCAATGGAGAATTTGGGAATTTGTATAGCCTGTAGTACTGCCGGTTTGCCTCAGATGTACTCCAGTTTCTTAATACATTAGACTCAGTCTGTCAAAAATATATTTTATTACCCGCAACTGCCACAAACTTAAAATTGGGCTAAGCGGTATGATTCGTGGGTAGATCAAGCAAACAATATGGGATAAATAAAAACTATCAAAGAAAGCTCTGACTGACTTATGTGGGAATTGTATCCTGCTAAATTCTAGAGGTCCCCAGCATATTGCTTTGCAAAGGAGTGTGTGCATGTGAGATGACATATGCAGGAAGAATGACATATGAATGTGTGCATGATGACTGGAGTGTGGAGATCAGTATGGGAACAATGGAAAGATGCAAGGTAGCAGTGGAAATAAGTGCTAGAACATGGCACTGGAACATTTTGCATGAGTCTCCTCCTTCAGCCTCCCTTTGTGAATGCCTACAGAAAAAATAAATATATGGTCATATGTGTAATAGTGGAGTAGTGCAATTCTGGGGCAAATCATCTTTACCATAGGGGCACAAAAAAGCCCTGTTGCTTTGAATGGAACTTTTAACCCTTTATTGCCAGAAAAGTCTCCAAAGCATTGATTTGCAATGTGTTGGAAACATCTCTTGCATTCAAGGGGTTAAACATCCCCATTTATCTCAATGTCAATCTGGGGAATTGTATGTGTTCCCTATGGTAGAGTTGGTTTACCCCAGAATCTCTCCACTGCACATGTATACATAAGGTCCATGGATCACTTTCTGTAGAACTTCCTGTGAGAAGGAAATACAGACCTCTGCACATGCCTATTCCTGGACTTGTGTACAAGGGATCCTGTCGGTCTCCCTGACATGATATATGTAACTAATTAAAGATTCATTTGGGAGAACAGGCCATGCAGAATTGATTGATAATGGCCACAATTGTTATGATGAGATTCATGTAATTGAGGGTTTATCATTATTATGTATTATTGTTCCTTTAGTCTTTTGAATGCATGCCCCTCTGGCACCCAAAGGGTTAATAATATGTCTTCATTTTTATATATATATATATATATATATATATATATATATATATATACGGCAAATTTCCACAGGGTAGTGATTCTGACAGGAGTGGCCAGAGAGGTGAAAATCACTGCAATGAAATCCAGAGGGGTGAAGATTTTCACAACCCCAGCATTCACTAGTGTGTGTGTATATATATATATATATATATATATATATATATATATATATATATATATATATGTATATATACACATACTAGTGTTTGTGGCACGGCTTGTGTGGAGAACCCTTATTTTTAAATTGCATTGATCTCATGGTGGGGCATCAGGATCCCTCCCTTGCTACTGATCTTCCAGCTGATTTAGCTGGGAGATCCGGGGAGCAAGAATGCTCCTCTGCTTCAATTCTAACCAAACTACTGGGTAGGAATGGGCGGGATCAGGAAAACCCTCTGGCTCGGAAAGAGTTAAATTAACATTTAATCACCTGAAGAACCTTTATGTGAAGGATCATGTTGACTTTCTTTTCAGCATCTTTAACTCTTTGACGCTAGAGGATTCTTCAGTGCATTGTAGAGTAATGATCTTGGAGACGTCTTGAGACAGAATCCAAGTAGTAATGGAAACCAGGCCATTATTTAAAGGGCTTTATTATTGCAGATATTAATTAATATCATTTCTGTATTTATATCAGTACAACATTGTACAATATACTACGGTAGTTAATGAAGCTGAACTGGAGACATTCTGCACAAAACCAACTTTGCAGTAGGGGACAAATAACATTGTTATTGTTTTAAATGGGGCTTAGAGTGGTCTCCATCACACTGCTCATGCATTGGAAACCTAGCTAATACTGAAGTGGTGATAAGCTCTATTTAACTCCTTGAATGCTTCAGTGGTCTCTAACTTTATGTTTTGTAATGCATTGGAGATCTTTCTAGCAACTCAGGGGTTAAATCCATGGGAATTTGTCACCTATGGTACAGATGATTTGCTCCAATTCTTCTTAGTACATCAGCCTCAGGCTTTCCAGAACCACACAATAGGGTAGATGTATGCACCTGCTAATACAATTCAATACCATGATTACACACTGGCATAGAAATGACTGAACTGCAGTTATGTACTAGAGCAGAGGCACTCAAACCCGTCCTCAGCCCCCACCCACAGCACATGTTTACAGAACCTCTTCAAACATCAGTGAATGTCATTAATTCTGTCAGATCTTTCAGAATGATTGGCCCACGTGAGGAGATCCTGAAAACCTGCACAACTGGGAGGCCTAAGGACAGGTTTGAGTGCCCCTATACTAGATAATGATTCCTCTAGTGCATACTGGAGTACACTGCAAGAGCATAAAGACTTTAATGGCAGCAAGCCCTGAACTCCACCCCTGTAGCCGAAGCAGGAGAATGGATGGCATTTTCCCATCTTACCTCTCCCTTATCAGTATGGCCTTAATTCATCAAAATGCAAATGGCTCAAAGTGCAAAGAAAGGATTTCTCTGTTTATTAACCATTTGCCCATTCTGCAATTGCCAGCAATAAACGATTGCCAGATAGATCCGCCTAATTTCATCTGACAGTTTCAAGCTGGTGGATTTTTTAAGTGCATTGAAATGAATTTTGGACTAAATTACAAGAAACAAGAATAAGAAGAAAGCAACTCACAGAAATGCCTATACAAATCATTCCCATAATTATTACCATATATAGATTAGTAGGCAATAGACAGAAATCTATTCCAGTGGCTATTTTGGCAAGGGATCATTTTAGTATAACTCCCCTTAGAGCCATTCATTTCTATCCTTAGTTCCTTTTTTAAATACATCTTGTCTCAGTTCCTCCATTTTTCTTTTTAAATGTTTCCCTTTGAACCAGAGAAGTACAGTGTGCATAAATAAATTCTGTCTCTCAAAGAAAACATCCGGTAGTCTATTCTTCTAGGAATCAGCACTCACCCAGGTACCCATTGAGACATAAGATTGTGACTATTCTTAGAATAAAAAATATATATATTTCTTTCTCAAATGTAGTTGTTTTGTTCAGGAACGGTGCAGTCAGATAAAAAGAAAAGAACATGTCAACAGAAAAACAATTTAGCATGTATTTTGCTCAACTCATATTTAGAAATGTTATGGAAAGGAATTTTAATGTACTACTTAGAAATGGTAAATAGTCTATATTTATTCTGTTCTAGTTTATGTCACAGTGTATATCGTGTGCAAAATGACTTCAACTCTTAGAGTGCCAGAGGGGGTATGCAACACATTGCAGGGCAATTGCAGGTGTGCAAAGGGTTAACACGTAAGACTATTTTTGTTGATATGATCATTTTCATTACAGATTTGAAGTGCTCATTTGACTTTTAGTTATTCAGAATGTATCTAGGATCAAAGCCAAGAGGAGTGAATTACAATCATGGCTACCGTACAAGGAAAAGTGGCACAAGACTGGGGCAATCCAAATGCCCCATACGGAACAACCAAAAATGAACACTGATTCAAATGGAGAAGACAAAAACAGAGAAAAGGGGCCATCTCATGATGCAATAAAATCCACATAGGGAATGTAACTCAAAATGATATTTGTTATATACTCAAACAAATGTTGTTAACCAAACCAATAATATCCTGTGGATGACCTTAATCTGCCTCCATACAGATAGTTCGATCCACCCTCTTACCAAGCAGCTTCCCCACCTCCAGTGTTGGAGCTACAGTATAAACAGATTAAAAGGCTGCTTACAGCCCCCACTTGGTCAGATGCCCTGCAGCACGGATACAGCACCATCACCACATGTAAACAAAATTAAATAGCGATATCTTATTAGAAATACCACTGTAGGGGCAAAGGAGGACCCCACGTGAATTTTTTGCTTTGAACCCCAAAATCCAAGAGCCACCCCTGTGCACCTTAATGTAAAAGACAAGAGGGCACATTGGGCCTTATTCATCAAGCTATAGACATGCAATTCTGGAGCAAAACAAGTGTACCTCGTGGAGAAAGAAACTCCCATGGATTTAAATGTGGAGTTTATGCCCCATTTATGGGGCTTAAATGCCAAGAGGTCTCCAACTCATTGTAAAGAAATGCTATGGAGACTCCTCTACCATTCATGAATGAATGAATTAATGTGTTTATTTATATAACGCCACAAGTGTACACAGCGCTTTACAATTTAAGGCTTTAGACAATACAGGGTTACAAGTGATTTGAAGAGTGAAACATTGGGTGTGAGGTCCCTGCCTGAAAGCTTACAATCTAAAGTGGTAATGGGAGACATACAGAGTATAAACAACGGTCAAGTGACGAATACAGTGCTAGAGTTCTTATGATGATAGGGGACAAAAGTAAAGTAAACAATTTATAAGAGCGTTCTTTGTACAACATCAGTGCCTTCTAGCATGTTAAGGTTTTATCCAGGAAGTGTATTTTCCAGCAAGACTTAAAGGCCATCAAAGAGGTGCAGTGGCGCAGGGTGGGAGGTAGAGCATTCCATAGATACGGAGCAATGAAAGAAAAAGGATACGTGAGAGTGCTGTAGACACAAAAGGAGCAGAGAGAACACAATCATTGGTTGAATGTAAGTGGTGGGATGGGGTATAGTGGGAGATCAGAGTGGAAATGTAAGAAGGCATAGAGGAGAGAAGGGTCTTAACCCCTTGAGTGCCAGAGGGGTACGGAACGCATTGCAAAGCAATGCGTTCTGTACCTCTCTGGCACTCAAAGGGCTAAATGAGAGAAGTAAGATTTTGTCAGAAAACCGGAGTTTGAGAGGCAGCCATTAGAGATATTTGAGGAGGAGCGGGGCAGAGACAAATCTAGGTAGCAGAAGAGTAATTCGTGCTGCAGCATTCTGTATGGTTTGGAGATGGAAGGCAGAAATGACAGACAGAAGAATGTTGTAGTAGTCAATGCAGGAGAGGATGAGTGCTTGTATAAGAATTTTAGATGGGGAGTAACAGAGGAAGGGACGGATTTTAGCAATGTTAAGCAAAATCGATCAAATCACGTCCCAATGTCATATTTACGAGCTCAGTTAGAAAATTTACTCTCCAGTCTTTCACAAATTATTTAAGAAATTGCCCATGATATAGAGTTTACCTAATACCTGATCTAGACTCAGCAATTGACTGTTTTAAATCATATTTCTTACAAATCTGTAATACCCATGCCCCACTAAGGAAGATCAGGGTAAGGGGCCCCATCTACCCTGGGTCTCGGCTGACCTGCTTGAGTTATACAGTTTTAGAGATGCCTTATGTACAAAATTTAAACAAACCGGCTCCACTTATGATCACATTGCATACAGGCAATTGAAGAATACTTGCACAAAACAAATAAAAATAGCAAAAGCTCAATACTTTACTGACAACTTGAAAAATAACATATAAAACCAGCCAACTTTTGGAAGGTTATTAAAAATATCTACAACCCCCTAGCTATTCTCACCCATCAACTATAACAATAGACAAAGAAACAATACAGAGCCCGTAGCACCAGCTAATGCATTTAACGGCTACTTTGTTGGATGTGCTACAACCCTGATTACACAAAACAAAGGTAATTCTGAAGGAGAAATGTGCATGGAACAGTCCCTGTCACCTGCCAGTGTCCAATGATGCTAATTAATTACATTTCATGCTAGTAAATGATAGTGACATATATGACCACCTCCTTAACCCAAAAAGGAAATTGCAATCTGTCCACAAACAACTACCAGCAATTCTACTAAAGCTCAGTGCCTCGATCACTGCCCATCCTATTGCATCCCTAATTAATGCCTCCATGTCATCTGGGTATAAGCCCAAAGCCTGGAAAGTGACTAAAGTTGTGTCTGTCCACAAAAGTGGGGGAAACAATGTAGTATCAAATTACAGACCAATATCTCTACTCCCCACATTAGCTAAAATCCTAGAGAAATGGGTCCACCTACAGCTATATAAGTATTACAGACTGACCAGTTTCATCCTGCTTAAATCAGACTTTCATTCAAATCACTCAACAGTCACTGCTTTTCTCAAAGTATCCAATGATAGCCAGACTGGCATGGAAAATGCTGAACTCACCGGAGCTATTTTTCTAGATTTGGCAAAGGTCTTTCATACAGTAGACCATAGTATTCCAAAATCTCCAAAGTTCAGGACTGGGTAATTACTCTCTAAGCTGGTTCTGGTCCTATTTATCAGACTAAACACAATATGTGTCTATTGCTGACAATATTTGAAAGACGTTGAAAGAGGCATAGCAAAGAACAAACTGTTCTTAAACACTGACAAAACAGTTACAATAGTATTTGGTACAAAGCACAAACTGCGTAATCTTGACAATACCCACCTATAAATTGTAACAGAGTCTAATAACTTGGCCCCGGTGGACTCCTACAAATATCTTGGTATGTGGCTTGACCCCAACCTCACTTTTAGACTTCATATTGATAAATTAACTTCTAAAATGTATCCTAAAATAGGTGATCTGTTTAGAAACAAATACTGTTTAAGTCTCCTGGTAAGAAAACCTATTGTACAACAGACATTAAGGCAAGTCATAGACTTTAGGGATGTAGTATATGTTCCAATGCCACAAATCCATCTTGCTAAACCTGACACTCTGTATAACTTATTATGCCATTTTATCTTTTGATGTAATGACACAACCCATCATTGTGCTATGTATAAAGAACTAAATTGGCTAACTCTTGAATCTAGACATATGTGTTACCTTTCTTTCCTGATTTACAACCACTTCTTTGGATAGCTACCAGACTACCTGAGCAGTATGCTCTCTCCTGCTCTCCATACTAACCATAACCTCTGCTCCACTGCTAACAACTCACTGAGTATACCACAATACAAGAAATAAGCTGGTCCGAAAGTCTGGAATAACCTGCCTGAAAAATATCAGGGGGGAGATTCACTAAGCGCTGATAAAGAGGTGATAAAGTGGAGATTACTTTTCCAGTTTATCACTTCTCCAGTTCCTATGCTATTCTATGGAGCCTATGCACTAAGATCTCCAAAGCTGAAGAAATCTTAGTGAATAGGCTCCACAGAATAACATAGGAACTGGAGAAGTGATAAACTGGAGAAGTCATCTCCACTTTATCACCTCTTTATCACCGCTTAGAGAATGTGTGTATTTATATATATAATATTTCCAGGGGAGGGTTGGCAACTTGTGGCATGGAGGGCAACTACAATCAAGTGGCCCGATTCTACTCTTGTTCCAGCCCACTGTCCCAGCCCACTCACTTTTGTTAATTTTTTTGTTGGGGTTACACTGGTGCAACTACAGAGCTTACAATTTAAGTAGAGATACACTAGTGATATCATCTAATAGAATATGCTACTATTGTAGATCTACTTGGATTGTAGCTCCCTGTCAGTTGTAAGCTCTGTGGTATCACTACTGTAGCTACATTTGCAGCAACAAGCGGGAGTGGCCCACCAGCCCAGACATATGACTGGCCCAGGGGGCAATTGCCCCCCTGCACCCCAGGCCAGATCTCCCCTGAATATTTCTCTGTTTGTGTAACTATGCAACTTTTTGCTGAAAACACTCCAGGACATACTTGAAAATTAGAGAAATCTCAATGTATTTTTCCTGGTAAAACATTTTTCTAAATAAAAATAAATAACCCCTTGAATGCCAGAGGGGGTATGCAACACATTGTGATGTAATATATTGCATACCCCTCTGGCACTCAAAGGGTTAATGGTGTGCATGCCTGGTGATATAGTGATTCCAGAACATTCTATAATATAATTTGCTAGGATGCGTCGCTCCCTGTGTGCCTAACACGCACATGTGCAGACTGCCGGAACTATGCAGTCATGCGCAGTAGAGACTGGCTGAATGCGCCAGCCTCCAGTGCGAGTGTGAGACAAGATGGCAGCATGGCTGATCTGGAGTGGGGCACTCGAAACGGCCAACCACCTGTCTCCGCTCCCAGCTCTGGGGCAGCAACCGAGGCTGCTGGGTGGCACTTTGGCCCATGTACATGGGCTTTTATACTAGTTGCAATAATAAGTTTTAAATGGGGAGTTTAAAAGCCTTGATATCACATGTACATGCATGTACTCCCACCAACTCACATACTTCCATACACACATATGCACACACATGAACACACATATACACGGTAGGGGTTCAGTGATACCCACATATAAAAGAGGAAAAGCTTCTCTTTCAGGGGTTGGTACTTTTAAAACGTACTTGCAATGGATATATCAATTGATCATCGAGTAGAAATACATATATATTCATATCTCAAGAATGTAAGAGAAAAAAATATTTTGTTGTAGACATAGTTTGGGGATTTCTGGCATGCCCTACAGTATGAAAGTCCTAGTAATTGGTAGGAATGCAGTAGTTACTGAGTTCCATGGCTTTAAGATATACATATCTTTCAACTGGAAAAAATATGAAAAGAAACAGATTTTTTCCTATATAGCAACCTTCTGGAAACACTTGTACACACTAGTCTATGGGTAGTAAAGAATCTGATGTGGCCAGTTGTCTACTTTCTAAATTGGTATGATATGTCTTTTCTTCCTATCTGCAACTGTTATGAACATTTTAGTGCAGGTAGGTAATTTCAAAAAAGAATTGTAGCAGGTTTAACTCTCCTGGCAATCCCCTACATCATATTAACCCATACCAAAAGGGTATCCTTTTTCTTGGGCTATAAGTAGGCATAAAATGAACTAAGGAATTTCATAATGTTAAAAGATTTCAGAATATTTGAAGTATCACGCACTCTGTAAACATTTCTGCACACCAGCCTAGGTGTAGAAAGACATATTACCCCAAGATGTCTTCTTTCCAAAACTGTGTACCCTGCCTACCTTTTCTTCTTGCCTGTGTTTGTTACAGCCATTTTGATGCAGGTACTGTATGTTATATCTAAAATGTAAAATTGACAGATTGTATTAAGTGTAGTTTTGTGCCCCTGGCACCCCCTGTAGACAAAACATATTTTTCCTATATTGTCAACTTCTAAAAACATCTGTACAAACCAGCCTGGGGGTTGAAAGACCCGTGTTTGATGCAGTGAGTTGTATTCTTTCCAAAATTATAAGCCTTGTCTATCTTTTCTTCATATCTAGAGTTGTTACAGCCATTTTAGTATAGACAGATTCTAACTGAACAATGTAAGAACAATTTATGCTTTCGGTATGAGCAGTTTTATACTTCTGGTGCACCTATGTCGGCTCTTACCATTGGGATGGTGCGTCACATGAATACAGTAGGAAATTCCATAATTTTCAAAGATTTGTGTACCTATAAAGGGGTAGAAATATAAAAGAAAGTGCATATTTTTTCCTTTTATTGTCATCTTCTGGAAATATTTGTTCATTCCAAGATGGCGTAAGAAAAGCAAGTAAGCTCTCATTTGATGCATTGTTTTTCTTTACAAAATGGTATACGTTGTTTACCATTTTTCTGCCCTGTAGTTATTACAAACATTTAAATGCAGGTATATTAAAAAAGCTAGTAAACTGATTTATTGTGGTCCAAGCAGTTTTTTGGTCTTGGCACCACCTACAGTATGTCAGCTCATACCAATGGGATACCATTATGCCCAGGGGGCCTTTAGCTACCTAACCTATAAATAATTCCATGGGTTTAAATTATTTCAGAATATTTTAAAGCAATATAGCTAGGTTCTGGAAATGTAATAGCAAACCTGCCTTGGGGTAGAATGCAATCTGACCATACTCTAACAGTGGAATTTTGTGTACGTTTATAAAAATATATAGCATGTAGGATTTCATGGTTTATTTCTCCTTATTTTGTGTCTGAAATGTAGAATGGTGCAAAATGGAAAAAAGACAATTTTTCATTTTTCATTTTCAATTGCTAATTTGTATAGGAAGACATATAGGAAGAACATGTGGTTCTACTAAACTTAGAACCACAGGCATTTGCTAGTGGAAAGCACATCAAATTCACTTCCAGATAGTTGCCATTTACTTTAATGACATTTGAATAAAAAAAAAATATATATATATATGTATTCTGGGTACAATTTCTTTGTCATCTTAGAAAATGTCTACAAAACAATGGCATCTTTTGAATGTGCCAGGTCTTCTGAAACCCGCCAAAAATCTGTGTATATAAAATGTGTGTGTGTTGGTCACAGAAAAATACCTTAAATTATTACTTGACTGCAAACTGCAACAAAAGTTTAACCCCTTAAAGACTGGCTGTGTGCCGGTGCGGCTGGCAGTTAAGGACCATGGACCTTTTTTCTTTTTCGCACAATGGATTCAGGGATCCCCGAGCGGCATGTAACCGCACGGGAACCCCTGAAGTCTATGATGTACCAGAACCGTCATTGGTCCTTAACTCAAGTTTACCCATCACGATCCTGGCGCTTCATGGGTCTTTAAGGTGTTAAGGATTTGCTGCTCACACTCGACTGGCAAGTAAGGATCACGGAACATCACAGAACGGCATGCAGCCACTCGGGAAGCCCTGAAATCCAAGACGTACCAGGACCATCATGGGTCCTTTAGGGAAGTTTTCCCATAATGGTCCTGGCACATCATGGGTCCTTAAGGGGTTAACAAATAGTAGTGATCAACAAGAAGTCACACGCTGAGGACAATGGATGATATTTGGTGTGCAGCTTTACAATCAATGCATTCCAGCTTACCCAGCAATAAAGAGGTTAAACTTGACAAAGTCAAAACATTCATTAAGCTAAGTACAAAATGTACTTGATTTTTTTTGGGGGGGCGGGAGGGGCATTATTTCCCCTTCTCAAGATGGACATTAGTAGTCAATATTGCGCATCAACCACCCTTTAGGAGTAAGTCACTTCATAAACTGAAAAGAAATTGTAGGGTTAATATTATTAAAAACAGAGTATACGTGCCGTGTTAGGGAATAATACTTATTGTAAGACAATATGAAAGAAGGAAAAAAAAAATTAGATATTAGACAAATTCGCACTCACAATGTCGTCACTTGGTCAAACAGCATCTGGGGGTCCCAACCCCCAAACAGTCCCGAACTGTGTCTTTTCCTCTGCTTCTCCATGCCTCTGTATTCCCAAACCACGAGGAAAGGACTATCCGGCGTCCTCCAACAGTGTGGTGGGTGCCGCTGCGGTGATGTCACTATGGGCTACAACCGGCTACACTCTCTGCAAGGGAAGAACCTCACAGGGGGATGTAGGGCGGGACCTGTTCCTAGTGAGTGATAGTCTATTACACTAGCGCTTTCATGGGAACCCTCCCACTTCATTAGGGGTAAAGCAATCCCCTGATGAAGTGGGAGGGTTCCCACGACCAAGTGGGCATATTGTGAGTGTGAATTTGTCTTGTACATTGAATTGTGTTTAATAAATTATTCTACACTTAGATACTCTTATTTTTCTCTTTTTTTCCTACCTTTTGAGCACTGACTTTTATACGGATGAAGATGGACATTTCTCAGAAATGAAAGAGGGGACTAGAACCCCAAATTACCTTTTTTTAACAAATTAAATATATATATATAGGTACTATGACATCTCTTTTTAATTAAAAATATAAATTAATATGGGGTATATATATACCCCATACTGATTAATTAAAAAAATAAAACCTAATGGAAAAAACAAAAGCAATGGATGAATTCAATATGGGGTCTGGGGGACGCCATATTAATTTATTCACTGGCAAGGTAGTACTAGTAAATTAGAAAAGACTGTTATGGGGTCCAGAGTCTCCATATGCATGTAAAAAATTACCAAGGAAGAGGTGAGGATATGCTACACTACATTAACATGAGGCCTGGATCTCCCTTGGTAAAAAAAATGGAATGGGTACCTGGGACCCCTTCTACCCCCAGGTATAGTTTGTGAATGTTTGTGTGTTTGTTAATAAACATGCATACTTGCATGGATGTTAGAGGTCCATGGCTCCAGATATTTAAACACAAGCAAATCAAATAAAAGCCCTAAAAAAACACTTACCACTTATGGGGTGTTTTAAACATGTTGGCTAAATGTTCCATTGCAGGAGAAGCAAGATTGCTAAATTCTGGCAGTTCAGGGGTTGACAATTTGTATAGATGGGGTGCTTGGGGTGGTATGGGATGGCAGGAAGTTTCTTTATTGTTTTAAAAGTAGCATGTCTGTTGCCAGTGAGGCAAGACTGCTGCACTCCTGCAATACAAGGGATAACCATAAGTGGCGGTATGGAGCAGAGATGTGGTGAGGATGCTTGGGGACAAGGGGGATCAGGCAGGGGTTTCCTCTGCCTGAGCCAGACAAAGGGAAGAGGCCAATATCTGCCCACTAACCTTGAGCGTTTTGAGACTCCATTTGGGGTCATTTTGGAGCACTCTTCTATACTCTAAAATGATTCAAAAAGAGACTTCCAGTTTTCCAAGGAATTATTGGTTTTACCCTCAAATTTATTTGTAAATAATAATCATAACCCCCTGACATATCTTCTCTAATGTAAACAAATCCATTTTGGCTACTCTTTCTTTATTAATAAAATATTAGAATGAATTTGTAAATCTCTGTATTTTTTACAGTTGAATAATGTATTTTTAACATTAGTACTCAAAGCTGTGTTCCATATTCTCGATGATGCTACACAAACTATTTATGAAGAGGCAGAATTTTTTTCCTATCATTATTTCTTCTTGCAGCAGCTGAGTGACACTGTATACTGTTATGAAGTCTATCAGCACTCCAAATCTATCTCTTCCAAGATTCCCCAAGTAGTTTCCCATTTAGTGTATATGTGGCATGCTTGCTCCTTTAAACCAAATGCATAACTTTACATTTATCTATATAAAACCTCCGACACTTTTCTACCAATTTACTCAGTTTATCCAAATCTTTCTGCAGATAAAAATCATCCTGCTCTACATATATAGTCTTACATACTTTAGTGCCATCAGCAAAGATTGAGACAATGCTTTCAGTACTCAATTTGAAAAAGGTTGATTTTTCAACAACTCTCTACACTATATTATTTAACCAATTCCCGATGCGTGCACAGATATCACTGCCCAAGCTAAAGCCTTTTAATGTATGCCTGTTGTGAGGCACAGTATCAACGGATTGTACATAATCCTAGTACATCAACAGCAATTCCCTTGTCTAGTTTGAGATGCAAACTATGCATTGTAGACACTCTGGGATATGGAGAATTTTGTAGGGTGGAGACTTTGAGCTATGGAGGGGTTAATAATATATCAAACACTCCTCCAGTGTCACTATGGCCGTACTAAAATAAAATAAAAAAATTTTGGCTGCCATGGAACCTGTGCATTCTACTGTGATCTCATGTGGCTCTGTTTGCTCTTATGTAAAATGAATTAAGTTGAAATCAGGATTTATGTGTTGAAATCAGCTTGTCTTGTTGAATATATTTTGTATACCTTAAGGGTGATTATCTTGCATATCTAGGTTTATCATTTTTTACTTACACACCTGAAGACCAGAAGGTAATCAATGCATTGCTCTTATACTCAAGGTGTTAATGGATGAGTTAAAGTGGCAGTGACTTATATGACAAAATTGAGATACACATACACTGACATCCCAGTCTTTCACCCCTCTTAAGCCTTTCTAGCCCTCTCACTCTCACTTCTTGTATTTTCCTCTTTTTCTCCTCCAGTGGAATTCCCATTCCTGCATGTCTGCTTTTGCTGGAGCATGAGTGGTGGTGGTGGTGGTGGGGCTCCTCCACTGGTGCAGAGCTCTATAGCCAGCTCCCTCACAGTCTCATAAGCTTAATAACACAGTACACTGAGATATGATGTCATATTTGGGTACTCTGAATTATTTGAGCACAGACATATATCCAGAAAAGGCACTGTGGTTGTGGGGTTGGGTGCACCTTGCACCTTGATGGCGCATGGAGAGGAACTAGGCTCAGAAGAAGAGAATGGCCCAAAATACCCATTAATTTCCACACTGCATGTATATGGTGTAAATATGGGACTTTTCACTATAAGTAGCTTAGTATATAGGCAATAGGTAGTCATAGAATGCAAACGTTGACTCATTGAGGGTTATGCATTAAGGCGTGATAAAGAGGTGATAAAACAGTGATAAAGAGGTGGAAAAGTGAAGATGACTTATCCAGTGATATCACTTCTCCAGCTCCAGTGTTATTCTATAGAGCCTATGCACTAATATCTCCAAAGCTGGAGAAGTTTTAGTGCATTGGGCCTATAGAATAACTTAGGAATTGGAGAAGTGATATCACTGGAGAAGCCATCTCCACATTATCACCTCTTTATCCCTCCATAGTGCATCTTCTGCCTGCTCTTGTTTTAGAGTACAGCAGAATTATCCTATATAATAATTCGCTAAGTTGTGTGTAACGCCCGACATGCGCAGTAGACACTGCTGCGCGTGCGGCAGTCATGCGCAGTAGAGATTGCCCGCGCTGCGGCTGATACAGAGCTGGGCGCTCCGAAGGAGCGTCCAGCTCTGTATCAGCCATGGCGAGGGCAGTCTCTACTGCGCACGACTGGCAGCCAGAGGCACTGTGGCCCGTGTAACGGGCTCTTCAACTAGTATTAGTATATTCCCCTTAACCATTTGGATGCTAGCTTGCAATGTGTTGAATACCTCTCTTGTGCAGAAATGGTTAATATGTTGCCCAGAATCTGATCATCTTTTGGTTACATCTGGAACCTTTGTCAAGTTAAAATACTGAATAAAACTACGTAATGTAACCCCTTAGATGCTAGTGATTCATTGGACACGTATATAGCATGCAAAGGGTTAACAGCTCAGAAACCTTTAATGACTACAGTGCAATCACAGAGTCCATATCCTCAGTATATAAAAACTTAATTACAATGCACTCAGAACAATAACATAAAACTTGGTAAACAATTGCCTCTAGAACGTGTAAAAGGCAGTTTTACTGTCTGTAAATATTAAATCAAGCAACGTTTTGTAAACTAATCAATAACAACATGTTTACAGAGCAGACAGATATTGAATATAATATTTCATGCTGCATAAAGTACACCAGTCACCATGTAAGAAGTACATCAGTTATGGAAAATCTCTGTAGAAAAGTAAATGTGCAGAAAGATGGACTTATACAGGAAGTCATTCAGTTAACCTTTTGTGTAATGCATTGTTTCACATCGAGAGATAAAATGGGATGTTCAGAAGTGTTTTGGATAAATGTATGCATCAATATAAAAAACTGGGTAATAAATACAAAGGAATAAAATTTGACTAATAGAATTCAATAAAATCTGCTAGCTAAAGCTGAAAATGAGAAAAGGATTGCAAAAGAGAGTAAGAAAAAAAACTAGAAATGAATACAGGAATATAAATGACAAAAAGCTGAAGATTGAATTGGAGCCCTTAAAACTGAGACAGGATAATTCATCAGTGAGGATATGGCAATGGCTGACATCTTAAACACATTATTTTCTTTTGTATATACAAAGGAAGCAACAGTGGCAGGTATGGTCAAACAGTGAGAATCACAGCATTTCCTCCATCAGTTACTGAGAACAAAGTCCAAAAGAGGAAAAAGGTTAGGTTGAATAAAGCACCTGGACCTTCCTATACACAAGGAACGTAGTTCAGTTATGGCAAGGCCATAGTGCTCTGGGATTGGAGGAAGGCAGATGTAGTACCATAATTCAAAAAGAGTGCAAGGTATAAAACTGGAAATTATAGAACTAGGAGTTTGAGTGCATGGGTAAAATATTAGAAGGATTTCTAACAAATAGTATTCAGGACTATGTGACAGCCAGCTACTATATTAATAAGTATCATAGTGGTTTCATGAAGAATAGATCATGTTAAACTAATTTACTTGCATTCTATAGAAAAATAAGTGATAAGCTGGAAAAGTTCATTGCTCTCAGTTTAGATAGGGATGGGCAAAAAGTCAGTTTCTTTAACTGGAATTTCAGAGAATAATTCCCATGCATTGAAAACTCATAACATTTCTAACTTCAGCTACTGCTAATAATGAATTTATTTCTTGGTTGAACTGTTGCTGCTGTTGTCTGATGCACTGGGAGGGAGTTGAGTAAGAGTAGTTGGAAGAATGATACTGATGCAGAGAAATCCAGAAGCAGCAGCAGAGCCCACAACATAGTGCTACTACCACCCTACCACATCCTGAAGATAGTGATGCTACCAGCTAACCCACACCCCCAGTGACTGAGAGACTCTGGAGTCCTCCAGCAGCATACTATGTCTTGGCAACTGCTTCCACCACCCCACCACATACCCTTCTGTGGCTCAGACACACCAGAGCCCACCAGCAGTTATTGTTGCTGTGACCAGTACCATCACTACATTCTCTGCAACACACAGCCCACCAGTGGCACCAGACATTGTTGCACTTGCCTCTACCTCAGCAGATAGTAGTGCCACCACATACCCAGGGTCCTTAGGTGAATTAACAAAAGGGGAAAATGTGTTTATCATCAAGTGGCTATGTGCAGCAGTTGCTTATCAGAGTTGCTGACTGCTCCTGCAGCAGGTGCTGCTGTTTCTGTGCACCACCAGGTGCACCAACCATACTTATGTCACACTCTCGAACAGCAAGATAATAGGAAGAATCTGGGAATGCTGTTGATGAGGGTGGTGGTACCATTAGTGATATACAAATCAAGTGTGTTTGAAAGAAATAGTGGGAATGGATCTTACCCCCACCACTTACATTAAGTTGTTTGGTGATGATATTGTTGTAATTTTCAAACTGATAAATTGTCTAACTTCCAGTCCCAAAAGCATAAAGAATTGTTAGAGTAAAATCAGGCTGGTGTGACCTCCATGTTTGGCACTGGTGAGAGTGCAGTCATCATCTCCATCACTGACTGTGGTGGTGGTAGTGGAAGTATCAGCAGTAATATGGGACAGGTGGACATTATACTTCCTACTGCTAATGATAATGATGATGTAGCAGAAGCAGCAGCATGATAAGCCACTTTAGTTGTACCTGGGAAATAGGTGAGCAGTCAAAAGTTCCTTCTCTACCTTCTCCACTGAAATCATGGGTGCGGTAGGGACAGTGCAATCATCCCCAACTAAAATTTACACACTTTGAGGCAAGCTTGTGAAGAGGGAGATGTAGGAATCAGACACATGACATGGTAGTATAATTCTACCTCCTTATAAATCATAGTAAAGGCTTCATCTAGACAATGGAGCTCAGTTTTGGCATCAGTTCATAAAAAATATTATGGAACTGGAAAATCAAGACTCATAAGGTGACTGGAAGACTTTAATCACAAAGAGAGACAAGCTAAACTGGCTTTGTTTACATTAGCGATGACCAAGAGGGTATATGATTACTATTTACAAATATATTCATGACCAAGACAAAGAACTCTGAGGAACTAAGGGGGAGATGTATAAAGAACATTCTTAATATGTTTAAAATGGCCAATAACTTTTGTAACAATGGCTCTTATTTACACAAGAGTAAATTTAAGTTGATAAATTCTGCGAAAATTCACTAATGAGAATATTTTTTATCATACATAGCTTATACACAGTCCAATGAGAACAAGTTATACCTAATGTTAAGGTTTAATCACTAAAACTGCCTTAATATTTGGTGCCATACTTCATCCATATTTTGTGACACAATTCTTATTTGTATAAGACCTTTTTTTATATATATATGTTTTTATTGAAAATTCAAACAGTACATAGAGTAGATGACATACCATTTGCTAATGTAGCGTACAATAGGAATAGTACAAATTGCATAGAATCAAAATAAAATACAGAGTACTCAGTCTTACGTATATCCGGTATGAGTGGGTATGGGTCAGAGTTACCATTAAACATCTCATACCTAGGAACAGTAGGCTTGGACTACTACTTGTAGATAGTGGCAGTTGAAGAAAGAAGAGAAAGACAGACAGTAAGATGGAAGGAATGAGAACTAACAGAAAGTGTAAGAGAACACAAAGAAAGTGAGAGAGAGGAGCAGCGGGGAAGGGTGTGGGGGGTAATGTTAGGAGGATGGAGGGGGGGGAGGAGGGGATGACAGCTCTGGGTAGCACCTGAACAGAGACAAGAAGGACGTAAGTCCCCATATCCGACTAAGCTAAGAGGATTGGCTTTCAAGTCAATCTACCGGAGAAAGAGGCTACGGCAGCAGGGCCGGATTTGCCATTAGGCAAAGTAAGCACCTGCCTACAGGCACACGCCAACGAGGGGCGCCTGCCATTTGGATTTTTTTTTTTTAAACATTCTTTAAAAAAAAAAAAAAAAAAAAAATAGCCACCTCCCTGGCTGCGCCGGCGGCACCCACTCACATTGCCCGCCCCCCCAGTCTTGTACCTGATGGAGCGCCCTCGTCGCCTCTTTAGGAATGCAGAGTGCTGGGAGATGACATCATCTCCCAGCGCTCTGCATTCCTGAATAGGAGACCGCGCGGGAGCTCCATCAGGTGCAAGACTGTGCCAAAGGAGGCACATACAGATCTCCTACCAGGGAGGTAGGAAACGGACAACAGGGGGAGGCAATGCGAGGGCAGTGTGGAGCTAATGGGTGGCAATGTGGAGCTAATGGGGGGCAATTTGGAGCCAATGGGAGGCAAGTTGGAGTCAATGGGGGGCAATGTGGAGATGGTGGGGGCAAGTTGGAGCTGATAGGGTGGGGGCAATGTAAAGGCAATGTGGAGCTGATTGGGGGCATTGTGAGGGCAATGTGGAGCTGATGGGGGCAATATCGAGCTGATGGGGGGCATTGTGAGGGCAATGTGAAGTTAATGGTGTAATATGGAGCTGATGGGGGCATTGTGAGGGCAATGTGGAGCTGATGGGGGGCAGTGTGAAGGCAGTATGGTATATGGAGATGATGAGGGCATTATGGGGCTGATGGGGGCAGTGTGAGGGCAATATGATATATGGAGATGATGGGGGCAATGTGAGGGCGATATATGAGATGATGGTGGCAAGCTGGAGCTAATGGGGTGCAATGTGGCGATGATGGGGGCAATGTGAGGGCAATATGGAGATGATGGTGGGCAACGTGGAAATTAGAAGCATTGTGGAAGTATCCAGTGCAGATGGCCCATGGGGGCGGAGGGGGCGCTTCAAATTTCTGTGCCTACAGGCTCCTGAGATGTAAATCCAGCCCTGTACAGCAGGGTTGCTGGGAGTGGATAAGGCCATTTCTATACCACTTTTCAAAAAAACTTGGCTGACTGGAGTTAGTAATTTGTGAAAATGACTCTAAATGTTTATACATATCCTTAAGTTGTTTTGCAACAATTTTACAGACATTCTATTACTCCAGTTTTGTACATCTCCCCCTATTTACTCAAAGAGCTGAGAAAAAAAGGGGTCATCCAGTAAGACTAGAGAAAAAGTGATTAGGACTTAACTGGAAATAGCATCAATCAATATTTTTCTTTCCTCTGGATCAAGAAGGATGATATTGCACATATGTTTTTTCAGTCACGTCAACTGCTCCTATCATGGTAAACTAGTTTTGGTTCTATTGGAAAATAATGAACACAAATCCAGGGGCAGCAACGTTAAGCCCCAAAACTGCTCTTGTAAGCCATGTTTGCATCATAAAAAGTTAATATTCATGGCTAACAAGAGGGTTGGACTGGACACTTGAACTCCATAGCTAAAGCCAGATATTTCCCTTGTTGTAATACTATTCACAGTTGCCATAACAGTTGCAGTCACAACCCTTAAATAATACTTTAATGGCAATGAATAACATCAACATCATCCCCATGGTTATCAAACAGCTATTGCACTCTTTAAAATAAGCTCTGATATCTTTGTGTTAGTGACTGTCAACACCCATGATTCTTAGTCAAAGTGGTTAGTTAGATCTGACCCAAAATGCACCTGGGATAATGTGATATCAGATTATGTCATCTGCACATCAAAAAGTCATCAGAATTTGTTTGTTTTTTTGTTGTTGCAAGGGATCAGAATGTAGAGGGGTCGTGAGGGAACTACAGCTTGTATTAGTAGACTGATGAGCACAGGGATGGTGTTGATGCCACATATTATAAGATATATAGTTTAGAACCCCAGCCTGGCCCATACCTGCTTATTCTTAATTATAAAATGGACAAAGGGTGGTACTGTGTTAGCCATAGAAAAAACAGGAGACTGATAGAGTAAAATGATACCTTTATTGGGTGTTATTTGCAAATCATAGGGACCATACAAATCACTTTATTATGATGACAATAATGTACTGGGGCACTGAAATGCTTAAGAAACAACTATTAGTCATATCATGGAAAAACCAAATGCAATTACTTGTTTGCACTGATTAAAATATTCACACAAAACCATTCTCCGTTGACTTTATTTTATATAAAGTAATGGATTTTCACAATGAAACCGTTTTTATAACACTTGAGGTCTTTGAGAACACTCTCAAAGCCCTGCAAAATCCTGGAATAATATGTTTCCTATCATTTCAGGCCTCAGTCTGTGCCCAAGTCAAACAGAGGTAATAAAGCAATGTACAGAAGAGGCCTAAGATTAATTTGATATCTTCCACTCTGGGGCAGGAGCATTGAAAAGTTTATATCTGGCAGCTTGAAAAATAATTCTGATCCACTAGATAAAGATTAAGTCACATCTCCCCTATAAAACCATTGCCTTTCTTAATCTGTGCATTCTCGTGTGATCCTATCTTATTTAACCTTTGTTTCCAAGGGGATTAGGAAACAGGAAAACGTATGAGACTTTGCAACAATCTGTCTTACTCTCTCTGGAAAACTAATGTTTAAGCTCTTTGAAACTATTGTTTGGTCTATACAACCCCTTGTGTCATTCACATCTGCACTCTTGTTCACGTTTCTAAATTTTCATAGATATGGTTTATTTGTTATACATTTCTTCAGCCTACTTACACCGGAATTTAGTATAAGTAGGACTTTTTGGGCAGTATGCACAAAGTATGAGAGGAGTGATTCTAGAGCAAATCTAATACACTGTACTATTACAGACTCTGGTTGATTTAAATATGTATTTTACCATTGAATGCTAAAGAGGTCTTGATGCAATACACTGATTGCTTTGGAGACTTCTCTAGTTAAAAGTCCCATATAAATCAGTGGAACTTCTCCCCATTGGAACACTTGGTTTACTCCAGAATAACTTGTTTTTTTCTGTGTACATGTGGATTCTACTGTCAACAGTTTCACTTATCCATGTGCCCACACGTGCACTGAAAGACAAAATTGATAGGCCCTATACACACACACACACACACACACACACACACAGACACGCACACACACACACACACAGACACACAGACACACACACACGCACACACACACGCACACACACACAGCACACACACAGTTTTTAACTCTTTATCCTGCATTTGCATGTTTTCAGTGACAGTATCTTTTCCCCTCAGCAGCTACTTCAAGAGTTTTTACACTGAATTTTATCTGTATATTCTACATTTAAGTTTTTGGTTTTTTTAACCCCTTAGTTTTAGACGACTTACCTGGTAAGTCCAGGAAGTCATTCACTATAATGGAAAAAAAACAACCCCTGTCATTAAGGCGTTAAAGGGAACATTTTTCCTTAATTCAAGTTTGCATATTTGAAAACTGCATTAAATTCTTCCTATGTGAACTGTTAGCCAAAAGACCAGCAAATACACAGTTAACCCTTTGAGTGCCAGAGGGGTACTCAACGCATTGCTTTGCAATGCGTTGCGTACCTCTCTGGCACTCAAAGGGTTAAGGAGATATTCTTACTTAGTAACATAGTTACATAGTAAATTAGGTTGAAAAAAAGACACAAGTCCATCAAATTCAACCTTCGCCTCATACCTCAGTAACTGAGAATTTTATAGCTTTCCTGTTACCAATTAAATTAGTCTTTATCAGACCTTTCTGATCAGCCTACTGATACAGTATAACTCTGTATGTTCCCTTTTGAAAGAAATGTATCTAATCTTCTCTTAAATGTATCCATTGTATCTGCCATAACTACCTCCCTGGGCAATGAATTCCACAATTTGACAGACCTTACCGTAAAAAAACCCTTCCTCTGCTGAAGTCTAAACCTCCTTTCCTCTAATCTCAAGGGGTGTCCCCTGGTCACCTGATCAGGCCTTGGAATAAATAGCTCACCACAGAAATCCTTGTATTGACCTCTCATATACTTGTACAATGTGATAAGGTCTCCTCTTAGTCATCTTTTCTCTAGAGTAAATAAACCAAGTTTGTCTAGTCGTTCCTCATACGTCAAGTCCTCCATTCCCTTAATTAATTTTGTTGCTCTCCTCTGTACCCTCTCTAGTTCTAGTATATCCTTTTTCAGAAACGGTTACCACTTGTTACCATTTGCTAACGTATGCTAATTGTGGTACCCGTTTTGTATCAGTGACATGTCATATGCTAATGAAGGTTTCAAATATGTTTCATATGCTAATGAAGCTTTTGCAGTTTGCCCAGAAATAAAAGTGCGAATATATTTCTTAAACTAGACATCTGCTGGATTTTTGCCAAACATGACATATATGCAATTTTTAATGCAGTTTTCAAATATGCAAAACTGAATTTAGGTGAAAGCTCCACTTTAAGTCAGAAAGAGGTTATTCTGTGTGTTTCCAGTAATTAGACTTCAATTTGCCTTAACCTTTTGAGTTCCAGAGGGGTATACAATGCATTGTAGAACTGACGCCTCCTATAACTCAAACTTTGAAAGCTGAGGATGATGGTAGTTGTGATCCATCAACAGCCAGAGAACCTACACTTACCTTTCTCTATACTTATGAATAAGAAAAGAAAAGCATAACGTAAAATCTTGGGTATAATACGCACATATTTACTGTATTATATACAAGTTAAAAAAAACCAAACACCAAAAAAAAATACATTTGCATGCATATTGAATTTATGGTAGGTCATGACAGGGCATCCCAGATAGGCAGAGGCATTCTGGGAGTGGAAGAAGATGGTGGTGAATGTAAGAATGCCGCCCGATGCCCCTGTTTCACGGCTGCCTGGACTCCAGAGGGGGGGATCCTGGTTATCAAGGTGGGCTTTAAAGTTTTTGCAGTATTACAGCACAGAGGAAGCGAGCAGTGAGTGCAGGAATGCCACCCACTGCCTCTAGATGGGGGGTGCTGGACTTCAGGGGGTCTGATTGCAGAAAGGGGGCAGGCAAGTAGGGGGTGCGTATTATACATAGGAACTAACTTTTTTACCAAAAATCTTGGGTATAATTTGCACCTGCCTATTATACACAGGTGTGTATTATAACTGAGATTTTATGGTATTTACAAACAACCTTCCTTTTAATTCTTATTTTGTACATGCATTTGTCAATCTTTAGTGGTTATCAGCAGCTGTTATAACCTGCCTCCATCACCACCTTCTCCCATCAAATAATGAATCCTATAACATTAAGTCCTAGAATGTGTCGCTCACTGTGTGCGTAACGTCACATGTGCAGTGGGGACTTGCAGAACGGGCTGATCTGGAGCAGGGAGCTCTGGAAGGCTGACAGCCTGTCTGTGCTCCTGGCTCTGGGGCAGCCGTGGAGGTGGCTGGGTGACAAACTGTCACCCAGCTCCTCCGCTGCTGCCCCGGAGCTGGGAGCACAGACAGGCTGTGAGCCATCTGGAGCTCCCCGCTCTGGATCAGCCCGTGTATACTGGCTTTGTAACAAGTTAAAATATAAAATCATCAGTAGGGTATATCACTACATGGTGGTCCTCCATCCTGTGTGACACCAGGGATTATGTCTCAGTTAGTGCTCCTTCTAAAGGAGCGCAGCAGGATGATGAATGCCCTCTGCTTTTTCTAATCTCAGTTTTGCATTCATGATATAATATCAATTAATTTCTAAATCAGTAATGGAGATGAGTGGGGATCAGATTCAGGCCCCTAAATAGCTTTGCTCACTGCTCCTCCGTGCTTTTAAAAGAACCTGGTGGGGGAAGGGATGCACCAAAGTATGATAAAGAGGTGATAAAATGGAGATTACTTCTCCAGAGTGATAAACTTTCCAGGCACTATGTTATTCAGTGGAGCCAATGCACTAATATTTTCCATCTTGAAGGCTGTTAGTGCATAGGCTCTATTGAATACAATAGGACTTGAATAGTTTATCACAATGGAGAATTTGTGCATCTTCCTCCTGAAGGTCCAGTGGTACATTGTTGCACATGATATCACCATTCACAACTTAAAAGGATAGTATTACTTCAAAATTACTATCCCTCATATTATAGCCCTTAATAAACTGAGTTAAATGACACCAGCGGCATCTCTCAAACCTTTATGGTTTAAGAGATAGCCGCTTTCAAAGTTTCCTCTCCCCTGCTGTCAGTTTTCTGCTGCCAGCAGGGGAATCTGGTCCTGGGACAGGTGGAGGCTCTTAAACAGAGCCGATATCTCATTATGGAAAAATGATTCATTGAAACAGTCTTCTACATGTGCTTGGTTACCAAGCACATGTAGAAGACTGTTTCGATTAATCATTTTTCCTTCCATAACAAGATATCAGCTCTGCTGAAGAGCCTCCGCTTGAGTCAGAGACCGGATTCTCCTGCTGGCAGCAGAACGCTGACAGCAGGGGAGAGGAAACTTTGAAAGAGGCTATCTCTTAAACCATAAAGGTTTGAGAGATGCCGCTGGTGTCATTTAACTCAGTTTATTAAGGGCTACAAAATGAGGGATAGTAATTTTGAAGTAATACTATCCCTTTAAATTACATCATCACCATTCCTAGTCTTCCTACAGACAAAGGGGTTCCCAACTGCACAGATGAGCCTCAGTCTCCAGAATTAAGCACTTAGTTGTCCCCTATGCTGAGGTCATCTGGAAGATTTCAGACTTACCAGGGGTACTTTGCAGACACCTCCCAGATGTCCTCATTAGCCACCAAATCAGGAATATTATCCATTCTGGTCCTTCACATTGCCACAGGCTCTATGCAACAGCTTATGTTGTCTATGTTGTCTAGTGGCTGTAGTCCACTGTGGTGGACTGATGGTTTGAACAAGTTTTTCTGCGTTTTCACTCTGGGCATATGGCCCTTGCTCATATTAAAGTAGCAGTAAACCTTTTTTTCTGGAAAATATAAAGTGTTTTCATTCAAAAGATGCAGTGGTCTATTGTATGTATGTATGTATATCTTTATTTATATGGCGCCACACAGTGTACGCAGCGCCTTACAATAGACATATGTTACGATAAATAAGAGGGGATGAAATAAGTGCAACATTCATAGAAACAATGGGAGAGAGGTCCCTGCCCGAAGGAGCTTACAGTCTAAATGGGTAAAAGGAGACAGACAATGGGGTAAGAGGGTGTTAAGTGCTGAGATTACAAGTGCTGAGTTTGGCCAAAGGCAGTGCATGGTCCTAGTGCTCCAGAAGATAAGATATCAGGGTAGACTTAAAGACAGAGGGGGATTTTTCAAGACGTAGGGAGAGGGGTATGGAGTTCCATAGGTATGGAGCAGAAAGCGAGAAAAGCTTGAGACGGAAGAGGGCAGAGGGTGTGGATGGTGCAACAAGAAGTGCGTTGTGTGCTGAGCGAAGGAGGTGGCCAAGAACATAAGAGGAGATGAGGGAAGAGATGTAAGAAGGGGTAGCAGTGTGGAGAGCATTAAAGGTAAGAAGAAGGACTTTGTAATTGATGCTCTGCTGAATCGGGAGCCATGACAGATGTCTGAGAATTATGTGGGCAGGTTCAGTTTTTGGGGAGAGTGTGGTGATTTGTGCAGCTGAGTTTAAAACAGATTGCATAGGTGAAAGATGAGTAGCAGGGAGGCCAGTTAGTAGGATATTGCAATTGTCTAAGGGCATGAATGAGGGCATGTACAAGAGTTTTAGTAGTTTGTTGGGAGAGGAACGGGCGGATTTTAGCAATGTTGCGGAGAAAGAAGCGAGATGATCTAGCCACGGAGTTAATGTGAGGGGACAAGGAAAAAGAGGAATCAAATATGGCCCCAAGGCAGCGTGCTGAGCTGACCGGATCAATATCAATTCCATCAACTGTAATGGTGATGCTAGGTGTTGGGCAAGGTCTTGGTGGGAAAATTAGCAGTTCGGTTTTGGCCATGTTTATCTTCATCTGACGTTGTGCCATCCAGGAGGAAATGGCCAAAAGGCAGTCTGAAATTTGCAGCTGGATTTGAGGTGAAAGATCAGGAGTGGAGATGTAAATTTGGGTATCATCAGCATATAGATGGTATTTGAAGACAAACAAACTAAAAAGTTCACCAAATGAAAGGGTGTACAGTGAGAAAAGCAGAGGACCCAGAACAGAGCCTTGAGGCACCCCCACAGACAGAGGGACTGTGGAGGAGGTGTTATTGTTAGAGGACACAAAAAAGGAACGTTGTGAGAGATAGGAGGAGAGCCATGAAGCAGCTTGATTTCGGAAGCCAAGACTGTGGAGAATTTGAGTGAGCAGAGAATGGTTAACCGTGTCAAAGGCAGAGGATAAATCGAGTAGTATAAGTATAGAAAACTGTCCTTTGGCCACATGGTAGGGTTGTTTTAATAGCTTTCTATGGAGACCCTTGAGTCTATAACTAATGTTCTCCCACAGAATTGCAAAGACTTTGATTAAAAAACCAACAACTTTTGAATGTGATGACTTACAAATGAAAAACTCTCCAAGCAGTGGGAGTACTCTTTGTTTACTTATCAGGAAAATCACTATACTGTGTATGTTTTCTTTGAAGCTTTTTCTGTCTCCCAGATAATAAAATCCAATTACATAAAACTTTGCATCAATTAAAAAAACATAAATCCAGAACAAAAGGATACTAAGGAATGAAATGACTGATTTTTCAGAGGGTCTAGATACCACATCTTTAGGACTATATTCAATAGGCTACAGAGGAACATGTGGCCCATATTTATAAAGACTTGAGTTATTCTGGAGTAACGGCTCCATAGGGGACAAACTGAAAATTCCTATGCACTTGAACAGAGCTTTGTAAGACAGAGAGGCGGCCAATGAAGGAGACTTGTCTAATCAAAGGGTTAAAAGGTCAGTTTAATTTAATCCTTTGAGTACCAGAGGGGTACGCAACGCATTGCTCTGCAATGTGTTGTATGCCCCTCTGGCACTCAAAGGGTTAACAGGAATTTGTATGTGTCCCCTATGGAGCAATTAGTTTACTCCAGATTAACTCCAGTGTTTGTTGGAGGTATTGGAGTTATTCTAGAGTAAACCAGCTACACCATAGAGGACAAACCCCTTGAATGCCACGGAAGTCTCCAGTGCATTGCCTTGTTAGGCACTGTAGTCCTCTCTAGCACTCAAGGAGTTAAAAGCTCAATTTAATGCAGAAGGAATGTTGTTTGACCCCTATGGTGCAGTTGGTTTACTCCAGAAAAAAAAACTCAGGTTTGTTTTGATAAAGATGGACCTATGTGTTGGAGACCTCTCAGTCATTCAAGGGGTTAACACTATGAGTGGCACAGAATTATCTAAAGCATTGCATGACAATGCATTGGCTAACAGTCTGGCATTCAAGGAGTTAAACCCCTCACCTAAATAACTGAATTTTGGTATAGTTATTTCTCTCCAGTGGTGCAGTTCATTTGCTTCATAATTGCATCTCTGTAACTTATTGAATACGGGCCATGGAATGTTATGAATAATTACCTGCAATGGAACTTTACAGTAGCTCATTAGGTTAAGATACTGTGGTGAAAATGTAAATTAGTCACCTGGGGTAAACATGACACATTTGTGACCCTTCTGCATTGCAGTTCATGAGATACCATATTTTATTAACCATTAGAGAGCATTTGATTACCACAGTTTATTGTACTTTCCAGATGTAAAATAGAATATGATTCAAACCCTATAATTGGACATTATTATGGACTAACCCAAAACGAAGAATAAACATTTTATATATTTCCTTTTCCTTTCCATTCCATCTCAAATAATAGTTGATCTTATATGGAGAAAATGAAATGTAGGAATTTATGTTAATGTAGTAAAATAAATGCACATATTTAGGGTGCATAAACCACATAGCCTAGTGACTTCTAGTATTTTGTAATATGCTAATTTGATGACATTACTAGTAATTCTAAAAATGTTATTATCTCTGCTGTGACTTAAAAATATATTTTGGAGCTCCCATTAGCATTGTGTTGTATACAACACAATAGGAGTCTCTAAACCCTGATTTAATAGACTGTGAATGGTATCGACTCCATACTGGAAAACAAAATCTGCTTCATTAATTTAAATTGCAGAGAAAATGCGGCTAAGTTTAATATAGTTGGATTCCATTCTGTATTATGGGAACTTTTCAGCATTTGCATATGTAATGCAACAGATCATTTCCATTTATTAAAATTACAGGACAAACCAGCAAAATATTTATTCTAAAAGAATCTTATCTGTAAAAACATAAGGACATGCCATCAAAAAACAGTAATGAATGGCAAGTGATCTGTTGACTGTGTTCACAGCAATTATCTACATTAGTGATCATTAACTTCACAATGAATCAGGGAGCTGATTTGTTTTACAAACCTAATTGCTATTTCTTTTAGTAATTATAGCAGGGGAATGAATACTTTGTAAAATTAAAGGGTTTGAAAAAAGAAACAAAAGAAAAAACATTGTGATCGTTGTGATATTTGAATTAGGATTTTTATTTTTATTTTCGATTGGCACTTTCAATTAAACCAAAAAGATTGTGTTGTGCATCATATGACTGTATGCTGTAAGCATCTTTATTTATATAGACATGTGCACAGAGATGTCTGATATACTAGGGAAGAAGTGGTGTGATATGGGGAAATAAAAGCAACAGCACAAAACAAAAAAAACAAGTTAAAGGTACCCTATCAAATAAGATTTTGAAAAGCTTGATTATCCATTTTTATTTAGATAGTTAATATTTCAGTTATTTACATGTTTATATTAATGTAATTAAGGAATGTAATGCAGGCCCTTCATGTCTCAGCCCTACGTTACTCCCCCCCCCCATTTATTGACACTCAACCCTTTCAGTGCTTAGATAAGCAGGCAATGCATTGCTGAGCAGTCATACAAGAAAACACAGAGAGGGTGCCCAATAGTGCCTATTATCTTTGAGAAACAATACATTTTGAGATCTTCAAAATATACTCACAAGTGTGATGGTTGTGGGAGGGCTTATACCCAAACACAACAAACCAAGCCTCCAGAGAATGACCTGTCTCTGTTCAGGTGACCCCAAATTGGAGTATATAATCTGGAGACAGGTCATATTCTCTGGAGGCTTGGTTTGTTGTGTTTGTGCATAAGCCCTCCCACAACCATCACACTTGTGAGTATATTTTGAAGATCTCAACATTTATTGTTTCTCAAAGTTAATAGGCACTATTGGGCACCCTCTCTGTGTTTTCTTGTATGTTTTATACTTCCTGAGAGTTGTTTTGAGGAGCGACCTGCCGGATATACTAATCCATACTGTTGGGGGACAGTGTTAAATATACCCCACAAGAGATATAATCAGCAGTCACGTATGTGTCAAGCTGATCACGAGAATTTGTGAGTACTTTTCTTACACCGATGGTGGGGTGGTGAAACATCAAATCATTGACGATATTACACCAGGAGCGCCTTCCTATCTTTTTTGTTTTGCTATTGCTGAGCAGTGTCAATGAGTCAGGAGGATAACGTAGAGCTAAGACAGGAAGCATAAAAGAGCATGAGCACATGAATTAAAAGCATTACACTTTATTGAATCAGGAACCTTTCATGACAGTTTGCATATCAGTCCTCCAGGCCATTGAGACTTCAAACCTTGTCCCGCTCAACAACGTATCCAGATGCCAGCTTACTTGCTGCTTACTCCTCCTGTGTTGGTCCTGCATTCACCTCAGTGTTTGTTTCCCAGCTTCACCAGGGTGAATGTCCCTGAAGTCGTGTAAACTGTTTTAGGGCAAGCATTTATTCCAAGCAAACGTATCTGGCAATTTGTTAGGCTAAGTTTCTGTAAACTAGCTAAGTTACTATTGGGGAAGACGATCCAGATGTACCAGAGCATGAGCAACTCACCGGGGGCATGGTAAAAATGAAAGAACCAAAGGATTGTGGGATAGTAGTTATTGGTCTTAAAAGGAAATCCCCTTTGTCCCTGGTTCCAAATGTGTATTACATTCTTAAATAATGTCATTGAAACTGGAAGCTATATACTCAAATCTGGCTGACAAACAAGGCAAAGTTATGGTAATGAATGAATAGAAATATGTGTATAACATATGAGATAATTAAGACAAAAATACAGATATATTTGTCCGCTCTGAAATCCTATTCAGCAAATACAGAATGAATTCTTATCCCTTTAGTGAAGAGGGATTTTTTTACACTAGAGAGTATGCCCATGTAAATTATACACTGTTTTTTTAAGGATGAGTAGATCTTTCCTTTGATAATAAATGTATAAGTATAACCTATTATTTAATTCAATAATGCTAAAGAAATGTAATAATAATTTGGAAGAAACAACATTTTTATAGGTTTTCCTAAGATGGTTTGTGCTCAGTTAGAGCAGATTTTATCAGGGACTGGATAAAAAGTATAAATGTTCATTCGTACATCCCAGGTGTCCTTTCTTAGGGGATACTGTCCCTCTGAGTTGAAAATCCATATCCCCCACTTTCCCACCATGGTGTCCCTCTTTCAAGAGATTAGACTGTGTTGTGTCTATATAAGTGTATTACATTGCTCCACAGCAATAAAACTGACATTAATGTTTGTTTAAATGTCATATATGTGTTTATAAATTAGTCAGTGTAAATAAAGTACTTTGGACTTGCTCTAAATACATTTTTTTATGCTGTATCCACCAGTCATGACCCCCGAAAAACAAAAGTGCCCTCTTCTTTGGACACATTTGGGAGCTGTGTCCTCTGCCTCTCTCTGTCTCACAATCACAGTGATGAGGAGAGAGGCAGGGAACAGTGAAAGAGGCAATGTTTACTTACATTTCCTTTGTCATGTGGCTCTAATCACATTGGCACATTTGATTATTGTAATAGAAATCACACGTGTAGAGCCAAAGGGCAATATCTGGTATGGACTGCTCCAGACGTGATCAAAGCTTGGTTGCACTATGATTATTAATACATGACATGCCAGGACCATCGTCCATCATCAAAGGAAGGCACTTCATTTATAGTTAAGGAGTTAAACCTACTTTCTAAGTGTTTGAGGAATGGAGCTATAGGTAAGGAAAAGTTTACTTATTAACATCATACAAGTCTGAAGCTTCCAACTTTTTAAGTCTTACCAATGATTCAAAGGTCAATCCCCCTGGAGACCTATAGTATCAGGGATTGATGGTCCAACAGAAAAATTAAGTGACTTTGTTGTTAAATCTCTGTGTCCTTTTTTAGGTAGTGTGCCATGAAATTTAAAGGATACTGCTTGCTTTAGTGATTGGATGGTCTAACTGTGAAGGAAGAAACTATTTTGGATGTGCGCTCACACTATTCCACCTGTGCACCACCAATGCATGTCTATACCTAGGACACTGGGAGCAAGATGTGGTGTTTGGACATTTGGGAGATCAAATACATGCACAGGTGGCTCTGTGGATTTGGTATGTTAATTTTGTGTTTCTCCTTTTGAGAACACACCATTGGAATGTCAGTACTTTGTGGAGGAATTAACTAAAATATAAATAAATATAAACAATTAACCTTTCTGGATGTCCAATTTAGAGTAGAGAATGGTTACTTTGTAACTGACAGTGTTAGAAAAACAGTATCAACTAATACTAATACTATGAGCAGTCACCAACCCCCAGCACTTTTGAATAGCATTCTGGTTGGAAAATTTCTGAGTAACCAGGGGTACAAAACATTTGGCTGTCACCTGCCCAGATAACACTGATTCATATGTCTCTGTGTTTTCCGTTTGCACAACAGAAACAGGAGACATGGGTTTTTTTGTAAGTGAAGCAAATGTTGTACCTCACTCTGAGACATGTGCAGTACTGCTATTTTGTGTTCCTAGGCCCCATTACATTTTAAGAGCATGGAGAAAGATGAGAGGCAGGAAGACCAGAGAGCAGTATGTTGAAATAATCTAGTCTAGAGAGAATGAGGACCTGTAAGTTTTGGTGACAGTTGGATATCAGAGGAGAACAGGGCTGGTGCAAGGATTTTTGCCACCCTAGGCAAAACCTAATTTTGCTGCCCATTTGGCTCTGCCCCTTCTGCCCCACCCCTTTATACCCCGCCTACTTATATATGACAATATTCATGATTGTCCTCTCTCTGCCCCCTGGGCCAGTCTGCCCCTGGTCTGGAGATGCCCCCCACCAGCTCCACTTTGGCCCCTATCAGCTCCACTTTGGCCCCCTATCAGCTCCACTTTGCCCCCCATCCACTCCAACTTGCCCCCAGCAGCTCCACTATGTCCCCTCAGCTCCAACTTGCCCCTATCAGCTCCAACTTGCCCCACCAGCTCCACTTTGCCCCCCATCCGCTCCAACTTGCGCCCAGCAGCTCCATTATGTCCCCTCAGCTCCAACTTGCCCCTATGAGCTCCAACTTGCCCCTGTCAGCTCCACTTAGCCCCCATCTGCTCCAACTTGCCCCCAGCAGCTCCACTATGCCCCTCAGCTCCAACTTGCCCCTATCAGCTCCAGCTTGCCCTCACCAGCTCCACTTTGCCCCCCATCCGCTCCAACTTGCGCCCAGCAGCTCCACTATGTCCCCTCAGCTCCAACTTGCCCCTATCAGCTCCACTATGCCCCCTCAGCTCCAACTTGCCCCCATCACATACCTGTAGCTTCCGCGCCGTTTTCTCTTCAGTAATGTAGAGCACGCTGGGAGATCATGACTCCCAGCGCTCTCTGCATTACTAAAGAGCGACCGCGATGAGGTAGCAGAGTAGCAACACAGACCTGACTGTGTTGCGTTCCGGTGTGGTGGGTGCGGGCGCAGCTCTTCTCCGCTGCATGCCCACGCCCCCAGTACGTGTGCGCCCTAGGCCGGCACCTACCTTTCCTATAGGTGGCGCCGGCCCTGGAGGAGAATGTCAAGTATAAAACCAAGACAGAGTGCTTTGGTTGTTGAGTGGATGGTAGAATTGTCAGCTGTGATGGAGAAAGGGGGTGGGGATGAAGTTTAGGAGGGAATATAAAAAGTTCTGTCTTAGCCATATTGTGTTTAAGATGACCGTGTGCCATCCATGATGAGGCTGCCTGACATACTGAGTGACTTGAGATATGCATGGCTGGAATGAGGTCAGGGGAAGAAAGGTGCACTCGTATGTCATCTGAATACAGATGGTAATTAAAGCCCAGAACTGTGATAAGATCACTAAGTGAGAAGTTGTAGAGGGAAAATAGAAGTAGTCCTAAGACTGATGACTGGGGTACGCCTACTGAGAGGTCATGGGAAGAAGAGAATAAGTTAGCAAAAGAGACACAGAAAATACTTGTGGAGAGGTAGGAGGCAATTCATCCTAGAGGGTGTGCAGTATGTCTAGTAGGAGGATGTGATCAACAATGTCAAATCAGCAGCAAAGTCTAGTAGAAGAGGTCTAGTAGGATTAGTATACTATAACGTCCTTTGTCCTTTGCTGTGTGCAGGTCATTAGTAACTTTTCTTAGGGCTGTTTCTGTGGAGTAGTTGGAATGGAAACTTCACTATAATGGGTCAAGAACAGTGTTGAAACTGGACAGCAATTTGAGAGACAGGTGTGGTCTAAGGAGGGTTTATTGAGTATAGGTTTGGCTGTTGCATGTTTAAATGTTTGAATGGTCTCAATAACGAATGGGACATTAGTCACATTTTGTGACTGAGGATTCGTGGATCATATATATATATACACATTTTTTGTTCTTCATGTGCTATATGTGTTACATTTAGTATTCTTCCCCCCTTTTTCCTCATCTCTTTTTCACTCATGGGCATGACTTGCAATGATGCCGTGGTTTGATATAGTATTTGTATTGTTTTTAAAGTAGGAAGATTTTTTTCAATATGGAGATTATTAATGTAGACATATATATTTGTTAAATTGATTTTGATTCCATGTGTAATTGGTAGACCTATTCTGGTAGTTTTAGCTTGGCTTCTTCCCTGACAGTCTAGTTTATTTTTAGCTCTCGTGAGATTATATAGGGTTAACATTTGTTCCTTGTGATGAGTCTTTACTTATTGGCTGTGAATCAGATTATGTAGAAATGCAACAGATTTCTTCAATTGTTTCTAATTTTTAATCTTATATAAGTTGTCATGTTTAGATTTTTATTTAGTGTCGATGATTAAGCACTGTATGTAGCGCGAAATGCGTCAGACCTTACCTTGGGGGTCCTGTCTGTGTGTTTTTTTGTTTCCCACCTCCTTAGTAATCTGTGTTGCCAATTTTAAATGTTGGAATAAAGGTTCATTGTTTATATATTGCCACTGGATCTTGAGACGGTGATTGATCGAGTGCTGTTGCAACCTTTTCTTTTGGCACGCCCACTGAGAGGTCATGGGAAGAAGAGAATAAGTTAGCAAAAGAGACACGGAAAATATTTGTGGAGAGATAGGAGGCAATCCATCCTAGAGACGTCATGTGCCAAGGGTGTGCAGTATGTCTAGTAGGAGGATGTGATCAACAATGTCAAAGGCAGCAGTGAAGTCTAGTAGGAGAAGTCTAGTAGGATTAGTATACTGTAACGTCCTTTGTCCTTTGCTGTGTGCAGGTCATTAGTAACTTTTCTTAGGGTTGTTTCTGTAGAGTAGTTGGAATGGAAACTGCACTATAATGGGTCAAGAACAGAGTTGAAACTGGACAGCAGTTTGAGAGACAGGTTTGGGCTAAGGAGGGTTTATTGAGTATAGGTTTGGCTGTTGCATGTTTGAATGAGAAAGGAAATGTTCCAGTGGAAAGAGAGACATTAAATTAGTAAGACTGGAATAACGATATTAGCAAGGCTGGGTAGTTTCACTAAACCTCCAGTAGTAGTCATTTTCTCAGGTGATATCCTTCATATTTCTCCTTAGTTAGTTTACTGGTTATCATCACCTTATGTTGCAAAAAGTTATTTTTTGCCTCCTCCAAACTACTCACTAATCTAGCATTCAAGGGTTTAAAATCCCTTTTAAATCAATGTGAATTTTTGGAATTTTCAGTTCTCCTTTATAGTGCAAATGGTTTGCTCCAGAACTCCACCAACATTTTTTTTAACATACGGCCCTTAGTCTGTCTTTGCTTCCCCCATTTCTGATAACATTTGCTCTATTTTGCATGTTCTTGTTGCCAGGGGAGCAATTATTTTACTTTTATCCACTTGATCTCTCAAACCTTTCCGCAACAAATCACGTTGTTCTGTTTATAAATCCATCCATTACTGAAGCATATCCTTCATATCACTTCCTTTTCTAACATCAGCTGGAGATGCACAGCACTTGGGGAGTGTTTGGCACCAGGTTTACACAATCTTTTGCCCACTTTTGTTTCTTCAAACAAGCACAGCAAGGGAGTTGAGCATATGTGATCGTTGGGAAATTCTATTTATTGCATATATTAATTACAGTCTGAATTAGCTGAGTAGTGGGTCTGTACAGCCATACTTTGTACCTTTATCCTCGTGAACCCTACAAACACACACACACACACTCACTAATATAAACACACATGCTCACAGAGAAAAAAATATACACACACACACATGCACACTCACTCAAATACACACACATAAAGCCCCACACACGCATGCACACACACATATACACAAGTACACACACAGGCATACACATACACAAATAAATGCACACACACACACAAATGCTACATACAAACATAAGCTAAGCAAACATACTAGCACACACTCCTATACACACTATCTATCTATCTATCTATCTATCTATCTATCTATCTATCTATCTATCTATCCATCAGTAGATAGATAGAGACAGACAGACAGACAGACAGACAGACAGACAGACAGATAGATAGATAGATAGATAGATAGATAGATAGATAGATAGATAGATAGATAGATAGATAGATAGATAGATAGATAGATATAGAGCTCTCCCTTTCCAAATTAAACAAATGAACAAATGAACAAATGCCCAGGTGCACAAACCCAGTGGACATGAAAGATGAACACAAGATACACAACACCAGTGGGACATATTAATAGCAAAAACAGGTAATTTATTTGGTCAAATAAATAACCTACTTTTGCTATTAAAAAGTCCCACTGGTGCTGCGTATCTTGTCTCCGTCTTTTCATGGCTAATGGGATTGTGCACCTGGGCATTTGGATTTGGAAAGAGAGAGCTAACATCCTCTGTCTGTCTGTCTCTCTCTCTCTCTCTCTCTCTATATATATATATATATATATATATATGTATATATATATATATATATATATATATATATATATATATACCTATATATATATATATATATATATATATATATATATATATATATGTATATATATATATATATATATATATATATATATATATATGTATATATATATATATATATATATATATATATATATATATATATATATATATATTCACACACACATACACTCACACAAAACACACATCACATGCTAGTCTCTGCTAGTACATGGATTGATAAAGCATTATATTTTGATGACAGGAAGTAACTAACATGAATCAGTTCACCATACAAAGTGTTAAAAAAATATGACAGGTATTTTAAGCTGCTGTTTACTGTCCAGGGCTATAACTTGTAGGCACCAACATACAATATAGTGAAATGCACATAGAAAATAATGCAAATTTATAGTTTAGATCTAAACAAACAGATTTATTTCACCTTGATTTGGTTTGTACAGTGTGTTATTTACTTTGACACATAGGGCCATATGTAAAATGTAGTAATTTTGGGGCAAACCAGTCAAACCTTAGAGGACAAATGAAAATTCCCATTGATTTATAAATGTAGAATCCTAGGGCTAGATTTAAAGGTTCACGTAAAACCAGTAAAAGAGGCAAATCGGCCGCAAATAACACATGATTTACGGCGGATTTAAAAGTAGGCACAACAAAAACACGTAACACAAAAACCTGCGTCGCACCTGTTTTTGCATCACCGTGCATCCCAAACACCCGTTACACAACTTAAGTCAAAATGTAACATTACGGCTGCCGTTGGATAGATGCACAAACAAAATTCAAACCTACAGCCAATCCCAAGGCCCCAAAGTTGCAAACATGTTCAAATACACCTATATCTACCCCAAAATAACGGTCACACCTTGTCTGTGTTTTGAGTTTTTGGCAAGCAAGATCATAAGACCCAGGAGCGGAGGATAGTGTTTAGAGAGAGGGAGGGAGAGAGAGAGAGAAGCATACAGAGGATTAAGGTAGAAGGATTTTGGAGAGGAGAGATTTACATTTAAATAGACACATAGAACACTTTTGCACATAGCACATACACCCATACAAACACAAACACATACACAGATGGGGTGACTGCAAGAGGGTGGTCAAGAATAAGTTGGCCCACCTGTCCCGATCACCTTCTGCTTATGGGAGGAGATGGTGCAGCAGAACATATCCGCCACACTCATTGAGGGTGTCCCTGGAGGATTGGACATTCAGCATCACATAACCACACATCACATCAAACCACACACCCATTACACACAAACACAGACACATCCCAACATATGCCCATCATTCATCCACACAAATGCACCAACACAGCACCCTCTGTGTTAAAACAGGATGCAAGACAAGGACAAAGGTTCAACAAGGCCCAAACCTGTCCAACTCCCTGGTTAACCCTCATGTTGCCGTGGTGATCACACACAATACACACAAACCATGCTCATAAAAGTGTTGTATGTTCAGCATCAGAACTGCTCCAACACAATGTCACCCATGTACCCACAGGGAAACCAGTACATAACGCCTTGAGTGCTAGAAGGATTAACAATTCATCTCTCAACAATACATTGGCAACCCCTCTGGTACTCAGAGGGTTAACCAGAAAAAAAACAAAAAAGTCGATAGGCTACACAGGGGACATTCACTAAGCGGTGAAAAAGAGATGATGGTGAGAAATGAACACTTACATACCCTCACTTCACCAATCCCAATGTTAGTCTTTGGAGAATATTCAATAACATGAATCAAGTTGCTAAGGCCACATTGTATAGACTCCATAGAAAACATTGCAAAGGGGGAAATGCAATCACTGGAGAAGTCATCATCATGTTCAGTTCATCAAGTCTACTTCATGCTTACTGAATCACAAAAAGGATGGATCACGTCACACATTACAATGCCACTGAGAATAACTGGTTGTATGTGCAACACACAGGCCTAAAACTATGCCACAGAAGTAAAGGTGAAAAAGTAGGCCTTGATGTTGTGTATGCAATCATTTACTCTAACTTGAAATTACATATCTCACATTTGATTCCCATGTGGATTCTCAGGAGTGCTGATGCCATGGATGGATGGTACACCAGCCACTATTTGAAGCTAAGAGCAGCAAGACTGTCCGGATGGATTGCAGCGAGGGACAATCTTCAATTAGCATAATGGAAAAACCTGAAAAACCTGTCAAGGGGGGCAGGGTTTTCCTTATGCTCACAGTAAGAAGATTGTCCTGTGCTGTGAGCTGTCCGATCACAGGAACAGATTCCACATCTGAGGGGAGGCGGCTTACACTAGGTAAAAGGGGTTGGAGGGGGATGCTTTATTATTCAATTACTCTTGAACTACAACTCTGACAGTATTGAAGTAACACTCTCTATGGCTCAAATACTATGAAGATTAATTGGAGCTGCTGTTTTTGTGAAACATGACTATCCCTTTAATGAATGGGTATGGGTACAGCTGGTTTGTCCTAGAATTACTCCTGTTATCTTTTGTGCATACGGCCTAGTGGAAACAACATTTTAATGTGCAACCTCATTAACCTGTTGAATGTGAGAAAGGCCCCCAATACAATATTTTTCTGTTGCATCCAAGGGATTACAGAAAATAGCTGTTATTTTATAATAATATGAATATGATTAGTAAAGTATATTCTCAGACCAATCCTTTGTTCAATAAGAACCTGTCGGTGGCAAACATTAGACTCATCTGCTTATGAATAAGTTTCTTGGATAATTTAAATCATTTATGTAGCTAAGGGTTGTGTTTTATTTATGTTGTTTAGTTTCTTTGATGCCTTGTAATATGTTGACTGCATTTCATTTTCCACTGCAAGTAATCAGAAAATGTAAAACATTACGTGGAACGACTTTTACATTATCGCAGCGTTACCAATAATGCCTTTGCATGCTTTTAGAGCATGGTTTGATCTTTGCCCTAAGTAACTCTAAGTTTATAACATAAGCTGAGGATGATGGGAGTTGAAGTCCAACAACAGTTGGAGTGATGCAGACAGTGTTGAGCAAAACTGAGCAACTCAGCACTGAAAGAGTTAAAGAGGACTGTTTAAGCAAAGACCACAAAGGAATGACACACGCACCATGCAGCACAGAACAGTCTTAATTACACCTTAACTCTTTCAGTGCTGATTGCTATACTTAAGGGAACATAGGATGTAGGTTGCTCTCTTCTGGCCTAAGCATAAGTAACTTCGATGGGTTCATGGTAAGCAATTGCAGAAAACAAATATTAGCTATCTTTATTCTATAATTTTTCTTTTAGAAATTCGCCTGAAAATTGACCTAGTAAAAACCTCACGGCTGCACTAAGCAGCCCCCAAATAGCTCCAGTTAACCATTTCAGATTCAGGAAACTAACCACCTTGATTGGAAGTGGAGATGTGCTAGCCAATGGATGTCTGTGGCTTTAACTATGGGCCTCCATTACTGTACTGCCTTCCTTGTAGTCAACAACTGTTACTTGCTGTCTATGGGGATTGCAAGTGCAACAACAACACAGTGAGTATGATGGAAATAGTAGTTCAACAACAGCTGTAAGTACATAGCTATATAACCCCAGTATAACTCTGTGGTGCATATGCATATATGGTCTATATAACCCCGGTTTAATGCTGTGGTGCATATGCATATAAGGCTATATAACCCCAGTATAACTCTGTGGTGCATATGCATATAAGGCTATATAACCCCAGTATAACTCTGTGGTGCATATGCATATAAGGCTATATAACCCCAGTATAACTCTGTGGTGCATATGCATATAAGGCTATATAACCCCAGTATAACTCTGTGGTGCATATGCATATATGGGCTATATAACCCCAGTATAACTCTGTGGTGCATATGCATATAAGGCTATATACCCCCAGTATAACTCTGTGGTGCATATGCATATAAGGCTATATAACCCCAGTATAACTCTGTGGTGCATATGCATATATGGGCTATATAACCCCGGTATAACTCTGTGGTGCATATGCATTGATAGACACTGGATGAGGGTAATACATCCACAGATCTCATGTTTAACCCTTTGAGTGCCAGAGGGGTATGTTTTTGTTGCTAGCTTGGGTTTTATAATGGCCTTAATATTCCTACTAACATTGGAGCAACTGGGCTGCAATCTGCTCTAATAAAGTAAAGGTTGGACCAAGCCACAGGTCTTTTGGAACACAGCAACTCCTCTGTCCATTTATCATCTCGATTACGAGCACATTGCACTCTGGGGATTTCTGATAACATTAGGCACTATAGCAGGGCTAGAGTTTTCATTAGATAGAGTAGCCTACTATCTAGACTCTTAAGTTGTCCCGTGTGCCTCAACTTGCACGACTTTTTGGCAAGAACAATCGCAATGTCCCTACCCCAATCATCAGCTCCAGATTTGTTATAGCTAATTAATATCAAGTTTACAAGTTAACCTCTTGTATGCTAGAAAGTTGTGCAATGTATAACTAACGGATGAAGAGCTTTATTGCGCTTGCATGTCTAAGGGTGCGATTAACCCCTTGAGTGCCAGAGCAATGCATTGCATACTTCTCTGGAACTCAAAGGGTTAAGTCATCATAATGAAAACATTTCAATTCCTAAGATTGTGGCAAAAGAAGGACAATATTTTCAGAACTAAATCTGTCATGTTTAAAAATGTGTCATACAGAGTTAAAAACGGAGGTAAGATGAACACTGCCCTTAAAAATGTTGACATTTAAAATATCTTTAATTTTCTCTTAAAATGAAAAATATATATAAAAAAAAAATATTTTTTTAACCATTTAACACCATTCTACTACTTCTCAGTCCTATCTAGTTTAGACCATTTTTATGATGGATGTCGGATAAAAATGTGACAGCGTAATAAAGATTTTTCTTTTACACAAAATACCTTACGATATGATGGTAGTTCAAACCATAACCACTTTTAAGACCTCTTTTTTCCCTTTGATGAAGATGACGGGATTGGATGTATAAAAGGATGGTAATACATGTGAGAAGTGGCAGATCATGGTGTAAGACGTTTTTTCAGAATAATTACAGACAATTTCAGTTATCACAACTTTTTGAACATATTTCCCTATGTGTGATTTCTTTGTCAGAAAACAGTGTTTGAAGCTATGTTTGGAGTCAAGTGGGAAAGAGGCAGTGGCGTAACTATAGAGGACTGCGACCGGGCCCATGCACTCCAGGGGCCCGGCCTCCCCCTGCGACCCCTTCGCCTGGTTCCCGCAATATACCGCCAGTGCTCTAGTAATGCAGAGCGCTGGGAGATGACATCATCTCCCAGCGCTCTGCATTACTGAAGAGGAGCGCGCGGGAGCTCCAGGTAAGAGGTAGGAGATGAGGGCATTGTGGAGATTGAGGGGCATTGTGGTGGGGGCCAATGAGTTGGGGGGGCAGTGGCACTCCTTGTACCAGGTCCCGGAGGCTTCTAGTTACACCTCTGGAAAGAGGTGATAAAGTAGAGATGACTTCTCCAGTTCCTGTGCTCTTCTATAGAGCCTATGCACTAAGATCTCCAAAATGGAAGAAATCTTAGTGCATCGGCTCCACAGAATAACATAGGAATTGGAGAAGTGATATCAATGGTGAAGTCATCTCCAGTTTATCACCGCCTAGAGAATCTCCCCCTTTGTGTTAGATGAAATTTAAAATCTGGCTCAGCAAAATAGAAATATAAAAAATCACATATCTGACTGATATTCAGTAATTTCCAATACTATTAAAAATGCATTTCATTATTTTATAACCCTTTAAAAGGCTTTATTCCTATGAGTGAAGTCTTTTTTAACAAGCGTGCAATGCTTATTAATGCTGCAATCAGACATTTATCATACTTACTGAAATGTATTTTCCATTTATGCTAAAAGAGTGGTTGATTGGATTTTGTTCATTAAGTGAAAACAGTCAAAATGCTTTTCTTAACTGCTGTTTGAAATTAATTGATGAATAATTTACAGTGGATGTGAACAATATTTTAACACAATCAACCAGTCGCATCTACATTAAATCAAAACAGTTTCTTTTGGAAGTCTTACTATATAACATGTGAGGCTTAACTCTCAGCAGATTTAGAATTACATTTACAATTCAAATATTTTCCCTCATATTTATTTTCCCCAAACTCTGTCTTGTTATTACTGTGTAGTAAGAGCATTAAATAGTTTAACTCTTTGAGTGCTAGAGGGGTATGCAATCTGTTGTGGAGCAATGCATTGCATACCCCTTTGGCACTCAAAAGGTTAACCATTTGAGTGCCCGAGAGGTATTCAATGCAATGCAACACAACAAATAGGATATCTTTCTGGCACTCATAGGCATAAACAATATAATCCTATATAATAATTTGCTAAATCGTGTGTAACGCCGTGACATGCACAGTAGACGCTACTGCGCGTGGAGACTGCCCGCGCCGCGGCTGATACAGAGCTGGGCGCTCCGAAGGCACTCCGAAGGAGCATCCAACTCTGTATCAGCTGTGGTGCGGGCAGTCTCCACTGTGCGTGACTGCCCCGTGACCAGGTGGCAGTGGCACTGTGGCCCGTGTAAAGGGCTGTTCAACTAGTAGTATTCATAATGGACAGTAAGAGTAATAAATATTTTTAACCATTTGAGTGCCAGAGTGGTACCCAACACATTGCAACACAGTGCATTGGATATCTCTCTGACTCTCAGATGATTAAAGGGTTAGTAATGCCCAAATTAAAGTTGATTCTATATGTTAGATATTACAAAAATAAAGTATTTAGAAAAAGTCCTATCTCTCAAACCTTTATGGTTTGAGAGATATCCTCTGTTAAAGTTCCCTTCTCCCTCCCCTTCTCTTGACGTCACCTTTAAGCTGACAGCAGGAGTTCCTGATCTGGGGACAGATGGCTCTTCAGCAGAGCTGCAATAACGCGTTTTAAAAAGGAATACTTCTTTGAAATGGTCTGCAAAGTGTGCCTGGTTAGCAAACTACTGTTCCAAAGAAGTATTTATTTTAAAATCACGCTATTGCGGCTCTGCTGAAGAGCCTCCTCATGTCGGCCGACACGGATGTCCTTCTGTCAGCTGTAAAGGGGATCTTTAATGGAGGATATCTCTCAAACCATAAAGGTTTGAGAGATAGATTTTACAAAAATAACTTATTTGGAAAAAGTCCTAATATATAGCATCAATTTTATTTTGGGCATTACTAACCCTTTAAGCAATATAATAGTATTCATAGTGAAGGCAGATGTACAGTACAAGTGATACATAGTTTTAAGCAGTATAATAGTATTCATAATGGATTTAGTTACATACCTTGCTAGAGAATAGTATAAACAGTAAGGCTTATGTACTAAGTATTGGAGCCGTTTTGGAGCAAACCAATTGCAATACAGGAAACAAATATTCCCCAAAATTCCTGCTGATTTAAAGGGGGCATTGAACTCCTGGAGTATTAAGTGGCCTCTGAGTTGAGGCACCCAGGGGACTGAGAGAGCCCATTTAAATTAAAGGGAAGTTTACGTCTTACCACCCCATTTCTCCTTAGTACAATAACCCTACTTGTTATTGCAGTATTTTGCAGCATGGTAGGAAAGAATCCACTGATGGCATAGGGCTGGCCGGTACAAGAGTGAGTATCAGGCTGCAAGGCTGTAGCTTGCCCTAATCATAAGATCAGAAAAAAACTTCATCTTAAAGTGACTTTATAAATGAAAGTATTTAAAATAATATTAAACTGGACCTGTCATCTTAAGATATCTTTTTGTTAATTTTAAAGTAAATTAAAATTAAAATCTGCATCATGGAGTACTAGCCATTTGCTTGTGATATAGTTTTTTGAGAAATGACCCCCGATTTGTTTCTGACACAGTGTGGCACTGTGTGGCACTTTATGATAATTAGTTTCTGTTCTGGGCCAATCTTATCACACTCACTATGGAGAATGTATGAATCATGCCAGTGTAGCCACCTGGTGTTAGTTTCTATTGTTAATGGCTGCACGGTATATACTGTATTATATGACCATTGTACTGCATATGGAAGGCACACTCCACCAGCAATGGACTTTATTGCCACAGCACTGCACACCAACCCCACAGCATGCACAGTTAAATGACATACAATATGAATTAGGTGAGAGCAAAATGCTTGAGTACCTCTATAAGACCCAATTTGTTCTGGAATTTCACAAAGGTGAAAGAGTTCACAGATGAAAAAAACTGCTCATTCCTCAGAGGAACGAAACTTGGGAAGGGGTAAAAAATGGCCCTGCTTGGAAAATTGATCAACATTTACCTGGATCACAGTTATTCCATGGGAGGATGGACAATCCATGACAAAATCCTTGTCTAAATGAGAAAAAAACAAATATCGAAGGAGCACACCAAAAATAAATCAAAATAATAGTCCATCCATAAAATATATCATGGGGTGCACTCAATCCCTCAAAAGCATATATTAATAACCAAAAAGAAGAAAAAAAGAAGAGAGATTGAACTGTGGCACAAGACTTATCAAAGACATTATATATCACAAATTATTTATAAAAATATACAAATTATTTATTGATCAAAATCAGCCAATAACCTAATTAAATAAATAGACAGAAGTATAGCACATACTCATCATTCCAAATCCCAATCCCAAGATCACAAAACCCAACAAATCTATCTTGCAAGTTATACAGTGCAATACACATAAATGACATGAAATTCAAAATCTGGTGCCAGTAATTAATGAAAAAAAGAAATATTCTTTATTATGTCACCCAGAGATGTGAAGACAAAACATGATATGATGAAATGTATCCAAAGTATCCTCTATATATCACAGATTTACTGGGAATAATCCTCTAAAGTCACACATGCGATGAAGAGGTTAATAATGATCTTTTGGATGGATGTTATATACGTAATGAATGATAATAGATGGAATGGAGCCATAAATTCAATGATTCAACTGAGTCTGGCACAATATGTTCTTGTGGTGGGCACACACATAAGGTGATATAAACATACTTCTCACCCGTCTTCACCCTATATAGGGCTTGTGCGACAAACAGCCTCCAACCAAATAAAACAGGTTGTAGAAATCCACCGTAGGATATATCCATACCAAACAATATTGCCTCAGTTCATCCTTCAGCTGCTCCAGGGTGACTTAGACATGGACACCAGCAAAAACGATGACTTCATAAAGCCACAGGCCAACGCGTTTTGCCCATTCTTACTTGGGCTTCTTGAGCTGAGGTGAAAAGTGGAACTGAAGATATACATTACTACCTGCAGCATCACTTGCTTCCAAAGACTCTTGTTTTGTTTTGCTTTCTCCCTTTTACCTGCTCTGTTACCACACAATGCAGCCTACCCTTGTATGTATGTATGTATCTTTATTTATATAGCCCCATACAAATAAAGATACATACATACATCTTACATACATACACGTCATCTTACTGCTATATTCAGCTCTGCTCTTATACTACAACATCCAGCACTCTATTTATTTGCCTGCTTCTCCCCATATTCATATTTCCCCCTCCCTACCCGCATCAACCCCTTTTTGCAACCATACCCTGTATCTATTGCTCAGACAAGCCCATCCTTCCACTCCAACCCACAGCAGACATAAATCACATTCCCACCTGCTAGCTGTATGTGTTATTTTCCTCCTTGTGGCTGGTGACATATCCCCAAATCCAGGCCCTAATGATATCCTCATATGCAACCCCCATGACCACTTTCCTCCCCACCTCACAGAGGCTCTAATTTTTCTAACCTCATCCCCATCCCTACTCTCCCACTTCTTGCCCAGCCCTTTGACTGTGGCATTCTGTATGTCCGCTCCCTCACTAACAAATCTACTCTCATACATGACCTTTTCTGCTCTCAAGCACTCCAGCTTCTTGCTTTTACTGAGACCTGGCTCTCCCAACATGATTCAACCGTGGAGGCTGCAGTCTCACATGGAGGCCTGCACTTCTCACACACAGCACGCAGAGTGGGCAGGGGTGGTGGCACAGGTGTACTGCTTACCTCCTTGTGTCACTTTCAGCTGTTACCTGTCCCCCCATCCTTTTCCAGTAACTCCTTTGAGGTACATGAAATCCATTTATTCCACCCTATAGCAATGCGTGTTGCAGTAGTATACAGACCTCCTACAACCACACCACCTACCTTCCTCTCAGACTTTGAGTGCTGGCTTGCATTCTTTTTATTCTCTGACACTCCTTCTCTCATACTTGGGGACTTCAACTGTCACATTGATGATCCTTCCCTCTCTTGGGCCTCACACCTGCTTAAACTAACCTCCTCTTTCACGCTTCATCAGTGGACTGACTCTAGCAAACACAAAGACAGTCACCCCCTCAACTTGATTTTCACAAAGACATGCTCCTTACTAGATTTCTCCTTTCCCACTCTCCGACCACCATATCGTAACGTTCTCTGCAACCCTTTCCCTCATTCCTCCACCAACTACAGCCCCGCACTACACCCGAACCTTCGCTCACTAGACATTTTTGCCTTATCTTTAGGTGTGGGCAAAAAGTGTGAAAAATTTCTCGCGAAAAACTTTGGGAAAAAGTGCTGATTTTTTGCTTTTCCTGTGAAAAATTTTGCCTTTCTGCCTATGCAAAAATGTCCTCCTTTTTTGCCTATTTTAACAAATTTTCTGCCTGTTAACACATTTTCTGCTTATGTTAACACATTTTTCACTTATTTTGACACATTTTTCGCCTATTTCCTATAGGTACTTAATTTCCCACTGTAATATTACTTCTTCTGAGGGCTGAAGTTTAGAAATAAGTGGCTGAAAGTCAAAGTTGTGAGTCCTACAGCAAAATATGGCTTGAAAAATGTGTTTGCATGCAGAATGCATTTGTCCTTTGCCCACAACACTTTCTTGCTTAAGTGACACTGGCACATATTCAGGATGATATCAAGTAATAAAAAAAATAAAGTACAACCTGCAATGTGGTAGATATGTATTGTAGTGGTGCTGGTGGGGGACTGGCATGGTGTGATTTGTGTATGTATTTTTACCATTGTCATACCCCATCCTCCTTCTCAGATTATTGACACATATTACTTATCGGTCATAGCAGTGGTCCTAAGTGGGGTAGATCGTGGCAACCCTTCTTCACATCCGTCTTCCACCTCCTCATCTGTGCAGCTGTTAATATATTTGTCCTGGCTTTGTCTGTCATGTGTGGTTTCTGCTACTACTACAACGACTGGAGCTGGATGTTGATGTAATTCTACTGCCACTACTACTAGGTGTCAAAGGTGCAACACTTATAGCAGCAGCACCAGAGGTACTCGTCATATCTAACACAACCTGTATTGCAGGGTACTCAAAACAGGTATGTGTGGCTGAGTGGGACTTGGACTTTGAAGAGGTAATGATGCTGAGGATGACTGATACGGTGACTGTGTGCTTTCTGACATCTGTACTTGTCCAGGGTCAGACTTTTCCAATGGCTTTCTCAAACAGTTTATAGACAGGCACAGTGCTCCTTAAAAATGGCGGAAGATACAGCCTTTGACTTTCTGATAAGCTTATAGCCCTGTCATTATCCTCACTCTCAACTTCATCTGTATCTGAACAAGAGAAGGATGCTTGAGGGATATATTCTAGATCTGCATCATCATCAGTCATCATTAGGTCATCAGCAGCAGCATTACCTGACAGTTCTTGCCCACTACTACCCTTATATTCCTCTAAGCTTTCAGAGGTCTCAGACAATTTCTTTTCACTTTTACTATAACAAAATTCACTACTACTTTGAGGACAGGTGTTTTGGTGTTTCACTGTCTGATGCAGCAGGCGGTTCAGCTGCTACACCTTCCTCTATTATGCTGTTGCCAGCATCATCAACACTTGAATGTGACTTGTTGTCGTCTTCAGTGTTCTCCTTATATGGTTCTATATTTGTACTGGCACTGGTGGTGCTGGACCTAGTTTTGCTGGGACCTTGACAAACTGCATACTCAGTAAAGGGATCATCATCATGGATTGCACACACTTCAACCACCATTGTTGCAGTAGGTTTTTGGACTACTACTTTACTCTCAAGTCCCTACACTGCTCCACCCCTCCCCCTTCCCCTTGTGCATTTGCTGGACATTCTGCAACTACACTGTGTTTTTTACTGTATAGTGCACAACACAACTGATGGTGCTGTATGATGCCTTGCCTAAGCCCAGTTAGCTGTCTGTCACTGTCACCTAAGATATTTCATTTTTTATTCTTTTTTTATTTTTTTTTTTATTTATTTTATTTTTTAAGTTGTCCACCCTGTTGTGTTATCACAGTCTGTCCAAAAATATTATAACTGAAAAAGAAAATCAACAATGTCTTTCTCCAGACTTCCCCACCCAGCATAGGGACAATAACAGCAAGATCAGCAAGCAAATAGGTTGCCTGTGTCTTGCCTGTCAGTCACATGGAATTTTGGAGTATTTGGGGGACAACCTCCTTCCTCCCTTCTTATCCCCAGACTCCCCTAATACAGAGAACAAATGTCCTACCTAAATTACTTCCTAAACTAAAGCTTCAATTCCCCTTTATTTGCCTATCTCCTCTAGCTAAAAAACATGCTGCTCGCTCCTCTCACAAACACAGAATGGCTGCTGTGAGAGCCTGACAGCCTTTTATATGGCTGTAGAAAACTTTTGTGTGGTGTAGAAATATGTTTCTTCCCATTGATTTCAATGGGTGGAAAAGGTGGAAAAAAGCGAAAAAACTGCACTTTTTGTGGGAAATTTTTCGCTAAGCGGAAAGTGCCATTATTCGCAGATTTCAGTTTGAGGTGAAAATTTTCGCCCCTCCCTGCTTATCCTCTGCACTGTACTCAAACCTCTATACCTTTAACACTCTTTCTGAACCTGACAGACTTATAAAATAAAACACTACAACAACCGCCTCTCCACATCACTCAATCTGTATGCCCCCTCCAGGCCCGTCACTAACGCCCCTCAAACCCACGCCCTTGACTCAACTCACAAACACGCTTTCTCCGCTCCTGCACCTGCACGTCTAAATGCCTGTGGAAGAAGTCCCGCTCTCACGCAGACTTTATCTACTACAAATTCCTCTTGTCCTGCCTCAACACTGCTCTTTCCTCTGCCAAACAACACTACTACTCCTCACTAACCAATTCTCACACATCTAATCCACGCCGCCTCTTCAGTATCTTCAAACATCTCCTCGCCCCCTCCCCTCCATCATTTTCCCTCCCCTCCCTAACTCCTCTAGCCTTTGCAGAGTTTTTCACCCAAATAGATTAACACAGTACATCAAACAATCCCACCCTTTCAGCCGCCACAATTGCATCTTCCAGATCCTCCATCCTACTTATTTGATGCCTTTACCTCTGTCACAGAATCAGAGGTAACCCTTTTGCTGTCCACATCACCATTCACCACCTGCTCCCTTGATCGTATTCCATCCTACCGCCTCAGTCCTCTGTCATCCACGTTAGTTCCCTTGTTAACTCGGATATTCAACTCCTCCCTATCCTCTGGCATCTTCCCCGCTTCATTCAAGCATTCAATAGTATCTCCAATTCTCAAGAAAAGTTCATTAAACCCCATCTCCCCATCCAACTACTGTCCAGTATCCCTCTTGCCCTTTGCCTATAAGCTCCTTGAGCGCCTAGCCTACTTTCGCCTACTTACCTTCCTCAACTTCCATAACATTCTGGACCCGCAGCAGTCTGGCTTTCAGTCCACTTTCTCTACAGAAACTGCCCTTATCAAAGTAACAAACAATCTGCACATTGGAAAAAACAATGGCCATTTCTCTCTTCTTATCCTCCTAGAGCTATCAGCAGCATTTGACACAGCTTACCATTCCCTTCTCTCCCAGGTTCTACATTCACTTGGCATCTGCGTCCTGGCACATTCTTGGCTCCTATCCTATCTCTCTCAACAGTCTTTCTCTGTGACATGTGCCAACACCTCCTCACCTCCGATCCCTCTATCAGTTGGTGTACCCCAAGGCTCTGTTCTGGGACCTCTGCTCTTTTCTCTGTATACACTCTCCCTGGGGCAACTGATATAATCCTTTGGCTTTAACTACCATTTCTATGCTGATGACATTCAAATTTATCTCTCTGCACCTTCAATATCACCTGAAATACAGCAGCGGGTGTCAGATTGCCTTTCTGCTATCTCTTCCTGGATGGCTCATCGTTGCTTAAAACTTAACATGTCTAAAACTGAGCTCCTTATCTTCCCTCCTAAATCCTGCACAACACCTCCATTATCTATAACTATCGAGGGCTCCACAATTTACCCAGCAGACAAGGCCTGCTGCCTCAGGGTAACTTTGGACTCTTCTCTTTCCTTCACCACCCACATTAATGAAGTAACCAAAACCTGTCACTTCTTTCTTTGAAATATAGCAAAAATCCAGCAATTCCTCTCCCACTCTACAACAGAAACCCTCATGCATGCTCTTATCCTGCAACTCTTTACTTATTGGTCTTCCTGCTAACCATATCGCTCCTCTCCAATCAATTCTTAATTCAGCCACCAGAATACTCTTCCTCTCCTCCAGAACAATACTCACTCCTCCACTTTTAAAATCACTGTTGTGGCTCCCCATAAAGCAGTGTATCACATTCAAAATCCGCCTCATTACTTTTAAGGCTCTCCATCACTTGAAGGCTTTCTCTCTTGCTGCTCCCTACCTCTGGAATGCCCTACCACCCAGTATTCGCCAAGCCAAAACCCACAACAACTTTAAATCCAGGTTAAAAGATCACCTTTTAAATACAACAACAGTGTAATATGAAAACATGATCTCATATGTGAAAAACTGCACTTCCTCCTCTACCAGCTTGTATCTGTATGTCACTCATCCTATACTTAGACTGTAAGCTCTATGGGGCAGGGACACTTTATCCTAATGTATACTCGCCTGGTGTTCCCCTTATGATTGTCTTTATCAGCACGTAATCACTTTAAACTGTGCCAAGTACACTGGTTGACGCTATATAAATAAAAATATACAATACAATACAATACAACCTTGCTTTATACAGCCGCTGTTACTATCAAGAAGGCAGGAAATACCTTTGGGGTCGCCCCATGGATCATCTATCCTTTTAGATAGGTGATCCATGATAGGGGGCTATCAGGAGGGGTCCTGGTGCCCCCCTGGAGGTCTGAAAGTATTATGTCATAATAAAAAGCGCAAATAACCTATGTTAAACATAGGTTATATGCTCTTTATTTAAAAAAACAGGCAGTTGTCGCCCCCATGCTATGTCATGAGGGGTCCTGATACCCCCCCTGAGGTCTGATGTTTGTTTGATGTTGACAACACAATGTTTTACACATATACGGGGCAAGGTATGCAGCCACATACCTTGCCTATTAACCCTTTGAGTACCAGCGGGGTAGGAAACACATTGCTAAGCAATGCCTTCCTACCTCCCTGGTACTCAAAGGATTAAGTGTCGAGTAAAGTACAGGTTCATCGACTAAATGGCAGTTCCTGAGGTGAAAATCGAATGGAGTTAGTATGTCGAATATATGCAATATATGTCGACATACTAAGGGGGGGATATGTTGAAGGGGTGGGACATTGTGTAGTCCTGGCGAGTAGAAATTCATCCCTGGTGGGTATGCTATGGCTTGCAGTGGCGAGTAACTTTTCAGGTCTGGCTAGTAGCAAAGGACTTCCAATTTTAAGCCCTGGTGTAGTGCTTGGTGTACTATTTCTGTTTATTTTATTTGAATGCCACAGGGGTGAGCAATGCACATCCCTGCACATCCTCTTTATTCCCCTACTGACTAGGTAAAGAAGCACAGTGAATGGTGTTCAGAATTGTTGTACTCTTGGTGAAGTGTGAGGGGAGGAGATTCCTTCCACACCGACAACGCTTTGAAAATCCTGTATGCTAATAGGGACCTTCTCCAACCCTCCCCTTCCATCCGAAAATTTTGGTGAATATGTCGATGTGTGCGTAGATCGAATTGTCTGAGTGATTCGAACACAAGATCATACCGACACCACATAGACTTTTTAGTGCATCTAGGGCCAATGAGTATCCCACAGTACAGGAAGCCAGTCGATCAGCCTTCTTCAGAGCTCTGAAAGCCAGGAATAACCTATTTGAAAAAAAAAAAATCTGATCTTTTCCCAGTCTAAAATACCTAAAATAACCGCTGCTTGGTATCTAAATACAATATATATATATATTGTTTCTCTATTTTGTATAAATATGTAACTTCTTTACAGCAACTTCTTACTGTAAAACTCTCTGGGGCATACTTGAAAATCAGAAAAATCACAATTTATTATTCCTGGTAAAACATTTTCTAAATAAATAAATAATACTTTTTTAATATTGCTGGTAAATTATATTGTTGTTAGCAATGTACTGAATGAATAAAGAGATGAAAAATCCTCCCGCACCTAGCATCAGAGCAATTCTCAAGTCGTAATTCTTGTCAAATTAAATTTCTATCTATCAAAATAACAATGTCTCATGTGAGTCTCATATAAAATGGGGGTTATGACCTTTCAACAAATTATTAAGAGAGAACAATGTGTAAATAGCTACAGTAACAAAGCAACTGTTCTAATTTGAGTCAATTCGGAAATAATACTTGAAGCATGGAAAAAATATAGAAAACTTGCCTGCATTTTGCTCTGTGTAATATCTTATCAGTACCAGATAAAATGTCAGGTGCAACCAAAAAAGTACCATAACTATTGTTACTTTTTGTGAACAACATATATAGTTATTCTATGAAGCCAATGCACTAAGATTTCTCCAACTTTGGAAATCTTAGTGCATAGGCTCCATAGAATAACATAGGAACTGAAGATGCGGTATGACTGGAGAAGTCATTTCTGCTTTACCACTTCTCCTTATCACACCTTGGTGTGTAACCCCCATTATGTCATTCCTCTATCACCCCCAATTCAATAATTTATTAATTTATTTAGAGTTCTTTACCAGGAAAAATATATTAAACTTCAAATGCAATGCTTATCCCATGACTCGGGTGGATGAACTTATTAACAGATTGGGTAATGCCAGATTACTCACCACCTTAGATATAACTAAGAGTTATTGGCAGTTGCCCTTAACAAAAAGGGCTAAAGAGAAAACTGTATTTGCTACAATGAATAGCTATTCTAATATATGGTTCTGCCTTTTGGTTTATATATCGCATCAGCAACCTTTTAGAGGTTGTTGAGCCTTATATTGAAACACCACACTGAATATGCCACCAGTTAAACAGATGGCAGTATTATATATAGCAATGATTGGTAATCTCACCTTAAGAAGATCCCGGCATTACTAGACTCAATTGCAAATGAGGGATTAACAGTTAATTCTAACAAGTGTCCAACAGGGCTAAAAGAGGCCAAATATATTGGATATGTGGTTGCAATAGGGTTAATAAAGTTCCAAATACCTATGCTAGAGGGTATAAAGAATCACCCAGATCACTGGCTGGCCTTACTGAGGCCGAACTATTCAAAATGCTCTAGGCACGATGTGATGCATGTGATACTGGGATTGTGGCAATACTGTCATAGCTAGTTGGGACTGAAGAACACTCTGTTTTTTAATATTATGGGCAGGATACTTATCCTATAGAGCCTCATCAATCTGAGGGCAGGCTCGTTCCTAGTTGAGCATCTGTATCTCGTTGTGTATGCAAATTACCATTGGGATTGGTCACCCTAAGGGTAACAGGGTAATCCAGACGTGGAGCCCTTGCTCACAGTGCCTAGAGAGATCAGCCGTACCTCACTGATGAGGCCCAACAAGGCTGAAAAGTATGTCTGGGGTTGGCTGCCTCTCTTGTCCAGAGGGGAATTGCCTTTTGGTAGGATCAGTATGATGTGCGTTACGATATTTCCTCTCTGTGAAAGGCACTAGTGAGCTAAAAGAGATTGCACCCTGGGTAGGATCCTATAGAGCCTCATCAATTCAAGGACAGGCTCGTTCCTAGTTGAGCATCTCTGACTATTGACTTTGCTTTTTTTAATATTAGCCAGAAGTCAAAACGCAATGAAAAGAACTGTACAATTGTTGAAAAATAGTGTTTGTCAATTAAATGAGCCTATGGGTTCTTCAAATATTTCCTGCAGTGAAAGCATTTTAAGTTAATGCTAAGGTAACATATTGGATATTGGTTCCTGAGTTTTCAGACATTGTATTTTTCAATTGAACACAGGGCTGGTCCACAACAGGGCAATGCAGATACTCTTTCCAGGGACCATGGCTTCTTCTCTGTGGTTTCTCATCCTACTTGTTATGATAAGGGGGAAGGATATGTGATGCAGGAAAAGGCAAATAAATACAAGGAAGGATTTTAAGACCCAGCATAATCCAAGGCAAAATATTTGTAGGGAGGCATTTTGGATCAAGCATGTTCCGAGGGTTCTAGCCTTTAGCTTCACCTGCAGACTAACTATTGATTTCCTGGGACCTTTATAGGAAGCCTGCAAGTAGAGCATCAGTAGAGACAGATCTGGGCTGTGAGTTGTCAGACCCAAATACAAAGAGGTAACACTGTCTCCTAACAAGACAGCTTTAAGTTTCTGCATATTGTTTTGGAAGGTGTCAGATAGCTTAGCTGTACACCATGGTAGATAGAATAAATTCTGTTTTGTTAGCACTCCAGTGACAATTAGGTTTTTGTTTCATTTATGTATTTTGTTTGATAAAAGCCCAATTTAAAATAAAAGCTGTACCATTTAATTCATTGTCTTCCTGCCTTTTACTTAGCAAACTAATTAGTTAAAGGGATAGTAATACTTTGTTTTATCTTTATTTTATTTTGTAGGCATTAAAAAAAAATGAAGAACGATATAAGTCTTATCTCTCAAACCTTTATGGTTTAAGAGATATTCACAAGCAAAGTGTCCCCCTCCCGCCCCTTTTACTGGTGTCACACTGTTCAGCCAGATCAGAAGGGAGGTGCCCAGGTAGACTGCAGAGAGGGACAATCTTCAATTAAGATAAGGGAAAAAGCTGAAAAACTTGTCAAGGGGGGAAGGGCTTTCATTGTTTTCATACAAAGAAGAGTGTCCCCTGCTTTTATCTGTCTGGTCATACAACCTGATCCACATCTGAGAAGAGATGGCTTACACTAGGTAAAAGGGGCGGGAGGGGGAAACTTTGCTTGTGAATATCTCTTAAACCATAAAGGTTTGAGAGATAAGACTTATATCATTCTTCATGTTTTTTTAATGCCTACAAAATAAAATAAAGTTAAAACGAAGTATTACTATCCCTTTAATTTGTCTTTGCCTATAATATGCAGATGATGCACACCTCTATTCGCACCTGACCTCACACGTTGTTTCTCCAGAACACAGCTAAAATATGACTATGTATCTGTTCCCTGAGACTGTTGATTCAAGCTCTTATCCCCTCCAACTTTGAATACTGTAAAGTGGGGTTTGTTTGTCTTGTCTGCCATCTTGATAAAGATCCCAGTGTCGGACTGAAATGTTGATCCATGATTAAAGCTAAACTTTGATTTCCAAAGAGCAGTCCTGTGAGTACTGATTCTACCATAGTTATTCATATACCTTGGAACTTTTCATGCAGGGCTACGCGGAGGGTAACCCTGTCAGTGCCGAAAATGACGCGATTCGCGTCATAAAAGGGGTGGGGCTTAGTCACGGGGGGGCGGGACAAAAAACCTCCTGCAAAATGAAGGTATGAGGGCGGGGAGTGGGAAGAACCGGGCAGGATGGAGCACAAATGGGCAGAGTTTCTACTTAAACTCTGCCCATCCGGTGAGTCACACATTGCCCCGGAGACCCGGTAATTTAGTTTGAAATCCGGAGTCTCCGGGGCAAAACTGGAGAGTTCCCAGGTATGGTTACTCATTTTCATTTCGGCACCCAGGCATTTTTACTAAATATTGAGACTGCGTCCCATATATATATCTTGGAAGAGAGGAGGGAAAGGGGGAATATGGACTGAACCCTTTAATTATTTTCATGAATTTAATAAAGTTCTGGAGGGAAGCATTTTTCAGAAAAAAAGAGAAATACCAGAACAAGAGCTCATGGTGTAAAGTTAAAGGGTGGAAGATTTAAATGTATTCGCAGAAGTATTACTTTATAGAAAGAATAATAGATTCATGGAACAGCCTCCCAGGGGAAGTGGCAGGGGCTAATACAGTAAAGGCACTCAAAATTGCCCGGGATAGATGGAAGCCTATTCTGAGAACTATGTAAGACTGCATTTTTATCTGGATAGGAAAATTTGCAGAGTGGATGGGCCAAATTTTCTACCCTATAGCTCATTCAAAATGCTGCTAAAATTATCATAACAAGATATTCTTTTTGTACCTTTTCTTCCTGTTTGTTAAAATGTGTCTGCTGGCTTTGTATCAAATCCTGAATTGAATACAAACTTAAATACTCGCCTTCAGAATTCCTTGCTCCCTGGCTCCTTACAATATCTCTTTACAAATGTCCCCCTATATACATTCCCGCAGTCTGCACTATGCTAATGCCGTCCTTCTCTCTTCATTCAGTACAAATACATAGTCATCGTGGATGCAACCATTTTCGTATGCTGAACATTATTTCTGGATTCTGGAACTCTCTACCACTCTATTTACATTTGAACTCAGTTAAAAGCCTTCAAAACCCTTATGCATTGGCACTTGTTTGGAGTTGAATGAATGAATATTTTTATTTATATAGCGCCACAAGTGTACGCAGCACTTTACAATTTAAGGTTTAAGACAATACAGGGTTACAAGTGCTTTGTAGAGTGAAACATTTGGTGTGAGGTCCCTTCCTGAAAGCTTACAATCTAAAGTGTTAGTAGGAGACATACAGAGTACATAAGGGTCAAGTGCTGAATACAGTGCTAGAGTACTGATGATGATAGGGAAAACAAATAAAGTAAATAATTTATAAGAGAGTTCTTTGAACAACATCAGTGCCTTCTAGCATATTGAGGTTTTATCCAGGAGGTGCATTTTCAAGCAAGACTTAAAGACCATCAAAGAGGTGCAGTGGTGCAGGGTGGGAGGTAGAGCATTCCATAGATACGGAGCAATAAGAGAAAAAGGTTTTATATGCGAGAGGGCTGTAGACACAAATGGAGCAGATAGAAGACAGTCATTGGCTCAACATAAGTGGCGGGATGGGGTATAGCGGGAGATCAGAGTGGAAATGTAAGAAGGAGTATAGGAGAGAAGTGTCTTGAAAGAGAGAAGAAAGATTTTGTAAGATCTCAGGAGTTTGATAGGCAGCCATTGGAGAGATTTGAGGAGGAGCGGGGCAGGGACAAACCTAGGTGACAAAAGAGTAATTTGTACTGCTGCATTCTGTATGGATTAAAGTGAGTGGAGATAGGAGGCAGGAATGCCAGACAGAAGAATGTTGCAGTAGTCCATGCGGGAGAGGATGAGCACTTGTATAGAATTTTAGCTGTGGAGTTGCATCCATCACACTTTTGAAACACCAACCCTGCACTGTGGATGACCTGTTCTACTGTGAAATTTGCAATTATACTGTTACCTATTGTTTCTGTTTATATATATATAAAAGATATGCAATTTCTGTACAACACATGGCTAGGATGTACATGGGCGCCCGGAGGGGGGGGCACTTGTTCCCCCCTACAATTACCCCTTCATATAAACAAAGGGGCTGGATGGGCTGGCCTGGGGGTCATCTTTGCCCCCCCCCCGGAAAAATTTCTACGGACACCCCTGAGGATGTACTATGTTACTTACTGGAGAAGAACATATACATATGTTGTATCTATGTACATTTTACATCTGGAAAGTCCATCATCTACATTCACTCTTTTCCAGTTTATTTCCTCCTGTAACATGCACTAGTCAGGGAAATTAATTTCATTATTGAAACACTCTCAATAGTTTATACTACTAATACTACTACTAATAATAATAATAATAATAATAACAACAATAACAATATAAAACTGTCTTTTCACTTCTTCCTTTTGCCCTCTTTCTATTTTTATAACTTTGGCTTCTTCTATACAATAATTATAAACAACTTCTCATCAAATAGCAAAAAAGTAACTGTAGGCACAATTATTCATGTTTAAATTTGTTACTAAATTTCACTCATTTTAACCACAAAAATTGTTGCTGTAAAAGTTTAACCTTTGTCAACATAAAGAAGCCTTTATAAATATATTCCACATACAGCTGCGTCACCCAAAGTAAATGTAAGCAATCTACAGCACAATTGGTTTGAGTCTCTAGAAGCACCAGTTGCATATTTTCAATTGATGACATTTTTCAAAGCAATTTTTGTCTTGAATCCTGTAAGCAAATGTCACTGCACCCATCATGGAATTTGCACTGAATAATAAATGATCTAATTCACTTGTTGACAGGACACAGGGTAGAAGTCAATAAAAAGAGAATTATTTATTAAAAAGACCTAATGATACAAGAACAGTACACAGGAACTATTCATTTACTGTGTCTTCCACATAGTATACAATTATATATAGTATATACACATTGTATACAATATTTCTAACATATGACATGGAGCATTACAGTACCGAATTTCTTGACCTACAACCAAATTCTTTTGTATAGATTTGTTTACAAGAACTATATCTTTCTACAGACGGCATTCAGTATAGTTCAGCCACAGCCTCAGATGCTACATGGAACTGATTAACAATGTGGGCAGCGGTGGACACTCAAAATGCCTTGGAGTTAAGAGTTTTCCTGGCACCCAATAGCTTAACCCTTGGATGTTAGAGACAGAGAGCTGTCCAATGCATTTTGAAGCAATCAATTGATTCCTCTCTAGCAGCTAAGGGATTAAACCCTACAACATAAGCAGAGTCTGATAAATTACAAAGTAAAATAAAAAAATGATCAATTGTTAGGACAATGTCCCTTTACAAAATAGATATATAATTCATTATGTGGTACATATTCAATAAAACATTTAAACATGTTTATTTATTCATACAGTATTTGTTAAATGCAGACATATGGTGTTCAGGTTTATTAAGGTAGATATATACATCACTTGGAATTTTCTACTCACTGTCATTTCAAATGCTCAGAATAATGGAGGTCGGTGAAACCTGAGAATTTTTAAACACGCTTAATCAGACATTAGAAAACGTATATGCTATGAGATCTACTGTGTCATTTAAATTCTACTATTTTAATTTATCAGAAGCTTTTTGATAAATGCTTGCAAAAATAAAGTTATTTGCTAGAGCAAACTATTTCATATTTGCTTCTCCCTATATATGTATGAAAACAATCCACACGGGTATTGTAATTGTTCTAGAATATGAAGGGTTTCCTTGCTACAGTATTTTAATCACAACATTTCTAGACATTCTTTGTGATGGTAATGGCAGTTGTCAACCCATTGAAGACCAAACAATGCTTTGCACACTCATTTGGTCATCAAGAGGATAATATAATTAAATAAATTATTAGAACTATTAGAACTAAATTGGAATTAAATAAGTCTCAATTCAAGACTTCACTTCTACAATTTACAGTGCACAAAATATGCATTATATAAAGTTATCAGTATACCCAAATTATTGAACATTATATAACAGACCACACAGGAACATTCAGATACAATCTTACAATGTTTGCATTTGGTAAAAATCTACTATTAATATAAGAACATAATATACTTTGTGGGCAAGTTAAGAAATATTACAAAGTACAATATGTTACTAAATCCTTGGGTAACAGAGATGACGTCAATGTATTGCTTCATATCACAATATCTTGGAGACCTCTCTAGCAACTATTAGATTATTAGTCAAGTGATTGGTTACATTTTGTAATCATCATTTTTTTTCCTGTATTTGCAAAAGAGTCGGCTAACACTAAATATTCTTCCTTTTTTGTTTTATGAGCCCTGGGGTTTGAGAGAGAAGCATGATCCTTATGTCAGGGGCAGGGGAGTAGCCTTCTCTGAAATGAGAAACTGCAAGACGGTGCCTCTGGTGCTACATACTTTAAACTAGGGATAGGCAACCTAAACCCGTTTAGTTTTTGAGAATTACAATTCTCATCATTCACAGCCAGATCTTACCAATCTTACAGATCTGGAAGGAAATCAATTATCCATTAGACTTGTGCAATTCGGTTCGGCTAATTTTGAAATTCGGGCGAATAAGGTGTATTCGGCATCATTCGGACCTTCCAAAAGCCAAGATCCGTCCACAAAAAAAAAATCAGAATCTGAAACCGACCTAGTCCGAAATTTTGGAAATTCGGACGGTGCTATCCTGCTTGAAACTATTACAATGTTGCTACATGCTACTAAAGAGATCTGGTAAAACAGGCAAATCATGCAAAGTGCAGATATTAACCACATAAGGACACAAGCAATTTTGCCATTTTTGCTATGTGTGTGTTCAACCATAATTCCTATCTCTCTCATTTATTGACAAACACATATTATATACCATTTTTTAAAGGGCAGAAAGGGCTTTAATTTGATGTGACATATTCACATATAAGTGTGTAGGGGTTTATAAAATACACCTTCCTGTCTCATTAGAGATTTAATATTATTATTAATTTAGTTGAATGTATTTTTTTATTTTTATTTGTTTAAATTTTTTATTGAATATTTCACATTTTTGTAAAAATTCGGCTGAATAATTTGGACTATTGCCTAATTTTGTCCAAGTCGTACAGGTCCGGTCTGAAATTCGGATCCTCTGAATGGGATAAAAAAAAAAATTAGTCCGAAATCGAATTTTACCAAAAATTTTTGCTCTGCAGAAGTCTATTTTCCATTGCCTTTCTGCTTTGAGATCCAGGGCATTCTTAGTCATGCATTACAAAGCCTCTTGATTCTAAAAGGTTTAAACAACAGATACCGGGAAAAGCTAAGGTATTCCATTGTATGTCTGAAAATATCCCTGCAGAAAGATAGTAGATGAAAAGCAGAAATGCTTCTAAATAGATATAGAAAGAGCTTTTCCCCTTCCACTGACTTCACAAATTTGCAGATATCATTATAAAATGCTGAGCATTGTGTGTGATGGAGTAATAAAAGTATTTTATAATCTTGAATCACTTTAGGATTTCTGGGCAATTTCAAAGTCCATAGGTAAATATATTATATAGACATTGTGCACTTCATGCCACTTAGGCCACATAAAATTACTAGCTGAGTTATAATCCTAGAAGCATTAAGTGCATCATGTTCGCTATGGTTTGAAAATATGTATTATCTACTCCTCAAGAATATAAAATGGGTCTTAGTTCATATATTTTTTATGAATAAATGAGCTTAGAACAGGGGTGGTTAGCCTGCATCTCTCCTCCGGATGTTGGACTATAGGATTATAGAGCAACATCAGCAGGAAAGATTCAAGCTGCCCCTCATTTAGAGGGAGTACGAGTGAAGTTTAACCCCTTAACGACATGTTCCATACTATGACCGTCACGGTCCTTGAAATACTTAAGGACCGATGACGGTCATAGTACGTCACGTACTTTTTACTTACAGCGCTGTACCGGGAGCGCTGTAAGTAAAAATAGGGCCTGAAATTGACCGCCCCAAGATCGGAGAGATCTCTATCAGGCCCCATAGTGACGCGCCGATACACGCGACAGGTCACTTGTACCGGCGCGTCCACGTGGTTCAATGCGGTCCTTATGGGACGGAAACGTCCCAGGACCGCCGGTCGTTATGGAGTTAAAATGTCAAAGTCAATTCAATATGTTAGTTAAGCAGAAACGAAGGAAGACTTAGAATCTAAGCCCTTTGAAGCACTTAAAGGGATAGTATTACTTAAAAAATACTAATCCCTATGATGAAAAATGCCCCCAGTGGCATCTCTGAAACCCTTATGGTTTGAGAGATAACCGCTTTCAAAGTTTGCCCCTGGCTGACGTCAGCATTCTAGATGACAGCCTGGGACCGTCTGCGGCTCTGCAGCAGAGCCGAGATCACATTAAAAGGTCTACTACATGTACGTGCAAACCAAGCACACGTAGAAGACCTTTTTAGTGATGGATTTCTTCTTTATTAACGCGATCTCGGCTCTGCTGTGGAGCCGCCGGCTGATCTCAAGAGAGGATTCCCCTGGTCTCGCCTAGAATGCTGACGTCAGCCAGGGGCGAACTTTGAAAACGGTTATCTCTCAAACCATAAGGGTTTGAGGGATGCCGCTGGGGGCATTTTTCATCTTTATGCAAGGATTTTAACATAGGGATTAGTATTTTTTAAGTAATACTATCCCTTTAAAGGCAGGTAGAGTGTTGGAATTCTATATTTAAAAAGGTCTCCAAGTCATTTTACTTATTCCTTCTCTCTTCTTTACTGTGAAGTGAGGACTGCAGAGATTAAATGCAGGTTGAGGAGTCTTCAACTATGCACCAAACGTGTCTGATAATATCATCATAGAATTTGAAATGGTTAGTAGTGATGCATGACTGAGAAAATGAGTGTACAAATGTTTTCAGTTTGTTTTTGATATGCAATAGAATATTTCCTTTAAATTTGTTTTTTTAATGCTATGGATTTATATTATCAGAATGGATCTTATATTACATTTTAAATGTTTTCTGTAGAGATCAGTGAAATTCCACAGCTGTATAAAACATGAACCTTCAAGAAGCCATCTTGGTGCTTACATGTGAATTAAAATGGAAGTTATTGTTTGTGTTTTACTTTAATAGAAGGCAGATAGGCACTAATGAAAACAGGGAGAGAAGCTTTGCATATTTATGTATATGATATAAAATAAAAGTGCTGAGCCAGTCCAGGGTATTTATAGGCAAAATTGGTGTACGGGTTAGTAAATGTGGTTTTTGTGTTTGCCCATGCATCTCTTTAACCCCTTAAGGACCGGCTGCGCACACACTTAAGGTCACTTAAGGACCACGGGGCGTTTTTTTTTTAGAATCTGATTCCGAACTCCCGGAATGGCGTGCAGCTACGCAGAGATCCCGGAATTCCATGATGTACATGTAGGTCCTTGGTCCTTTAGGGACCGCAACCTCATGATGTACATGATGTCATGGGTCGTTAAGGGGTTAAATCTTAACCCAGTATTCACTGTCAGTATCATCTTGTGTCATAAGTTAACCTTTGGCACACAAAGAGTTAAACCTTAACCCAGCAGTTAATAGGTTAAACCCAGCAGTTAATGGGTTAAAGCTTTGTCACAAGTTAACCCCTTGAAGACTAAAGGGGCGTACAATGCGCATTGCTTTGCAATCCGTTGTGCACCCCTGTGATCTTTAAGTGGTTAATTAAGCATGAGGCTAAGCATTAACATTTACTACTGGCTTACAGTTTTACACTATGCGTGCCACAGGGGTATCTGACCCATTGCGAAGTGATGGGTCGGATACCCCTCTGTCACTCAAAGGGTTATAGCTGGCCACACTGCACACTGACACTGCACAGAAGAGTGGAGGCAGGCCGGGTCTAGACCCAGTGACTTCAGACGTAGAATAAAGAAGAGCACTGCTTCTGCTCACCAGGTCGGCCGTCTGCACCTTAAGCAGAGAGAGCTGAGTCTGAGTGAGAGCGGGAGCAGACACAGAGTCAAGTGTTTCCAGCACAGGCATGGGGCTGGTAAGCAATTTTTTCCAGGGCTGGTTTATATTACCTGTCCGGGCCCAGTCCCCCACCACAACTACCATACACATCTGCCACATTATAGATTGCATTCTATTCTTTCTAATCACTTGACATCATCATGAATATGTGCCAGTGTCACTTAAGCAGGAAGTTAGTGTTGTGGGCAAAGGACAAAAGGCACTCTGCATGATAACACATTTTTCAAGGCTTATGTTGTTGTAGGACTCACAACTTTGACTTTCAGCTACTTATTTCTCTACTGCAGCATTGTGCTGGGAAATATTGAACCATATTAAACAAAGGAGAAAAATGTATTAGAATAGGTGAAAAATGTGTTGGAACAAGCAAAAAAAATTGCTGGAATAGGCGAAAAGGAGGAAGATTTTGCATTGGAGAAAAGGAGAAAACTTTTGCGAAAAAAGAGCAGAGGCTCCAATTGCAGAGGCTGCTATTAGAGTTTAGTACATGTGGCAAACAGCCACATTAGCATATAACACCCCCACATGAATATTACAATGGTTCATTAGCCTTCATTTACATACAGAAATGAGCCATTGTTGATGTTTTAAGTGCATAACTGTAAACCTGTCGAAGGCCTGGTGGACTGGTGGCAATGAGGGCAGTTTGGTGACAGATTAAAGGGGATATGATGGTGAAGACATGTTTGTGTATATTGGAAATGTGTCCTCTACACAGATCAAACATAACATTGCCATTCTGAGCCTTTATCAAACTTTAGGGCATCTCTAGGATCTAACTCTATTTTTTTAATCAGTTTTTAAATTTAGTGTGCTATGAGAATTAAAAAATAAAGACAAATCTAGGAGAGTCAATGCTAAGAGGGAGAGAGGTTGCTTTAGGTTCAAATCTCTTATTAAATATCACAGCCCCTTTTCTTTCCTCTCTCATAGTTCTATTCTCTTCCACCTCTTCTACCAGTAGTGAGAGAGTAATTCAGACTCGTGTACTAAGAACAATTCTAAAACAGACCAACTGCAAAATAGGACAGATGCAAATTACCAATGATTTAAATGGAGCATTTGTCCTACTGAACGGTAGACAACTCTCCAGTGCATTTTAATGTAATGTGTTAAAGATCTATCTAGAATTCAAAGGGGAATAAAATCCCATTCTAAAATCAATGGAGTAGTTGGTTTGCTTCAAAATTTACCATTTCTTCGTCGTAAATAAGCTTACGAGCAACATCCCATTTGAAATCCCACTGATGTCAGAGTAAACAAACTGGATAAAATGTGTACTATAATATGTATATATGAGTATTGCTTTTGACTTGATAAAGGGAGATTGCTTTCCTTAAAGCTCATCTTCAAATTTAACGATAAAAAGGTGTTATCACATCCTGCAGTACTCATTCATTATATATATCTATATCTATATATATATATATCTATATATATATATATATATATATATATATATATATATATAATGCTGTAGAGGGGGAACACGCTCACATAAGGAGTCCAGTATGACTGGGGCATAGACCAATACAGAAAATACTATGCACAAGCAGGTCTTAAAGGGATAGTAATACTTAATATGTAAAAAAAGATATGTTGTAGAGTTTATCCCACTGAGTAAAACAAGGTTACTCCCACTGCTGAAAGGTGTTTTATTCAAAAGTTATTTGAGCTCAAACATGACATTTTTAGGTGCAATATCTCAATGGATGGAAATTGTACAGTGGCGCTGTTGCTACACCATCCTATGGACGGCCCTGGTCAGTTGACCATAAATCTCAATAGGATGGTGTAACAACAGCGCCACTGTACAATTTCAGGCCACTGTGATACTGCACCTAAAACATTCAAGTTTGAGCTGTAATAACTTTTACTCAGGGGGATAAACACTATAACATTTTTTTTAATATATTAAGTATTACTATCCCTATAAAAAGAGAAGATATATTTATTATATGAACATATAATACCTATTTCTTCTCTTTTTAAAGAGATAGTAATACTTAAAATGTAAAAAATATGTTGTAGGCTTTATCCCCCTGAGTAAAACAAGGGAACTCCCAATACTCAAAGGTGTTTTATTCAAAAGTTATTACAGCTCAAAGTTGAATTTTTTAGGTGCAATATCACAGTGGCCTGAAGTTGTACAGTGGCGCTGTTGCTACACCATCCTATGAAGATTTATGGTCCCGGAACCAGAGCTGTCCATAGGATGGTGTAACAACAGCGCCACTGAACAATTTCAGGCCACTGTGATATTGCACCTAAAAAATTCAACTTTGAGCTGTAATAACTTTTGAATAAAACGCCTTTCAGTATTGGAAGTGCCCTTGTTTTACTCAGGGGGATAAACCCTACAACATAAATATATATTTTTTTTTACATTTTAAGTATTACTATACCTTTAAGATCTGCATATGCATAGTACTTTCTGTATTGGTGTATATATACATTTTTTCTCATTATAGAATCCAAATAGGTTCACAGTAGGCTGTGAATGTGATCCTTGTGCTGAACAACACTGCAGTTCAATTCTTAATAGATTCTTAATAGATTCCTTTGTAGCTTATAGAATGTACTGCTGTAGGCTATGCATTGGGCACCCTTTGGGCACTCAGAAGGTCCCTTTGAATCTCCAAGGGATACTCAATGCATTGCATATCAATATACTGGACAACTCTCTTGCACTCAAATGGTTAAACACAGTATACCCTTGGAAATAGGTACAAACATTGTAAAATCCTAGCAGAAACAGTACAGCAATTCATACAATTCATTATATATATATATTCTTTTTATGCTGTCAGAGTTGTAGTTCAAGAGTAATTGAATGATAAAGTATCCCCCTCCCGCCCCTTCTACTGCTATAACACTGCTCAGCTTAGAGCAGCAGGGAGTGTCCAGGTAGATTGCAGAGAGGGACAATCTTCAGTTAAGATAAGGGAAAAAGCTGAAAAACCTGTCAAGGGGGGCAGGGCTTTCACTGTTCTCACAGTAAGAATATTGACCCTTGATATGAGCTGAGGAGTGGGGGCTTACACTAGGTAAAAGGGGCAGGAGGGGGATACTTTATCATTCAATTACTCTTGAACTACAACTCTGACAGTAATGAAATAACACTCTCTACGGCTCAAATACTATGAAGATTAATTGGAGCTGCTGTTTTTGTGAAACATTATCATTATCACTTTAAAGCTTAAATGTTACTATAATTAAAATTAGTATTCAGATATTTTAAATAAACATATAACCCCTTTTACTTTAGATGTACTATAAACCATTTTTAATATTTTGAATTTATCTGACTCCATTTAAGTAATAAGTTAAACAATCTTTTTTAGCAGCAAGGAGAGTAATGTTAGTTTAATTACACTGATTCATTTAGACAATTCTGTCAAATATTTTCTTAACACTTTGAGTGCCAGAGGTGTATGCAACGCATTGCTTCGCAATGCATTGCATATTCCTCTGGCACTCAAAGGGTTAAGCTTTTTCAAAAGGAAAATGGTTGAAAACTATTCATTGTCCCTATCTATTACATAGTCAGCCAGTCAGACAAATGTACTAGGAAAAAGTGGAGTTATTCTGGAGCAAACCAAATGTAACATAGGGGATCTATAGACATTTAAATTGGGCTTTTAACACCCTGAATATCAGAGAAGTCTCCAACTCACTGTGAAGTAATGTGTTGTAGACCTCTCTAGCAAACAGTAGGTTGAAAGCCCCATTGAGATCAACAGGAATTTTCATTTCTCCCCTATGGTGCAGTTGGTTTGCCCCAGAATTACTCCAGGGGGCAGATTCACTAAATGGTGATAAAGAGGTTATAAAGTGGAGATGACTTCTCCAGTGATATTGCTTCTACTATTCCTATGTTAGTCTATGGAGCCTATTCACTAAGATTTCTCCAGGTTTGGAGATTTTAGTGCATTGGTTCCACAGAATAACATAGGAACTGGAGAAGTGATATCACCGGAGAAGTTATCTACACTTTATCACCTATTTCTCATGCTTTAGTGCATCTCCCCCATAATATCTTTTGAATGAAAACACTTTGGAGGTTATGCACTAAGGCATGATAAAGAGATCACAACGAGGAGATAACTTCTGCAGTGATATCACTTTTCCAGTTCCTACGTTATTCTATGGAGCCTATGCACCAGTAGAGTAACTCCAGGGGCCTGGCTGCCCCCTGCGACCCCCCACTGCCTGCAACTAGGTAAGGTCTGTGCCTTCTTTGGCACAGACCTCTAGAAACTGAGCGGCCTATTCTGCACTGTAGTAATGCAGAGCGCCGTAAGATGACATCATCTCCTGGAGCTCTGCACTACTGAAGAGACGACGTGCAGGAGCTCCAGCTGTAGAGAGGTCTGTGCTGAAGGAGGCACAGACCTCTCCTGCCATGCCACTGGACCACCAGAGAGGTAGGAGCTTGGAGGCAATGTGGAAATTGGAGGCAATGGGGGAAGCAATGTGGAGACTGGTGCAATGGGGGAGCAATGTGGAGACTGGGGGCAATGGGGGAGTAATGTAGAGTTTGGGGGCAATGGGGGATCAAGGTGGGGTATGGGGGCAATGGAGGATCAATGTGGAGATTGGGGGCAATGGGGGAGTAATGTGGAGATTGGGGGCAATGGGGGAGTAATGTGAAGTTTGGGGGCAATGGGAGATCAATGTGGAGATTGGGGGAAGCGATGTGGAGATTGGGGCATTGGGGGAGAGATGTGGATATTGGGGGCAATGTGGAGATTGGGGTATTGGGGCAATGGGGGAGCAATGTGGAGATTGGGGTATTGGGGCAATGGGGGAGCAATGTGGATATTGGGGGCAATGGGGGGGCAATGTGGAGATTGGGGTATTGGGGGCAATGGGGGAGCAATGTGTAGATTGGGGTATTGGGGGCAATGGGGGAGCAATGTGGAGATTTCTACACCAGGGCCCGGTGGCTTCTAGTTACGCCTCTGCTATGCACTAAGATCTCCAAAGCTGAAGAAATCTTAGTACATACGCTCCATAGAATAACACAGGAACTGGAGAAGTGATATCACTGGAGAAGTTATCTCCACTTTATCACCACTTAGTGAATCTCCCTTCCAGTTCTCCTTTGTACATCTGCTTCATAAACCCTTTGAATGCCAGGGGATATGCAACGCATTACGCACCCCTCTGGCATTCAAAGGGTTAAAACAATCACTGTGCGATACATTTTTATGTGGTATATTGGTGATTTAGAGGATGAATATATATATAAATATATCACCAGACCTATAATTCATAGCAAGTCTTCTCATGTCACACACGTACTGCACACCACTGCTTGAACAAAGTAAGATTATATACTCAGGTTATTAGTCACCAAATCAATGAAACGCATAGAAAGAAACCCGGAGCATTTAACCAAAGTCACTGTACGTTTTCTTTACAGAAGCTTGTAAAGACTATTTGCAAATCAGTCTGTTTATACAAAAAACGAAACAAAACAAAACAAACAAACAAAACAAAAAAAATCGTTGGAAATGATAGTCATTTTGCCTGCTCTCATCTCAGTTTATTTCATATAGTCTTTGGGAGCCTTGGTGAAGAGTAGGTCCAGGGTTCGAACGCTCTCATGTATCAGAAACTCCAATCATATATTCGATTAAAAATAATCGTAAAATGAAAAGTGTGAAAGGAACGTTCCTCTTCACCATGATGTAGCTGGAAAAATCAATGCCAAAAGTAATGTCAAAGATGATGATGCTGAAATGTTATGGATCGTAGGTTGGGCACTGGTTATTTTCCCTGTAATAAAAAAGAAAAATGTGTTACATAGAGTACAAGACTGTTCTGTAGAGAATAAAATCATTATCTTTCTGATTAATCCATTTAGTGCCACAGACATATCCAATGCATTGCAAAACAATGCGTTGGATCAAAAGCTGACACTCAATTAAAAAGATAGTAATACTTAATGTGAAAAAAAAATAATTAAAAAAAATAAATAAAATAAAAAAATATATATATATTATATATATAATATAAATATAGCAAATGAAGAAAGCACAAACATTTTGACAAAGGCCCAAAGCAGGGCCGAAACGTTGATGGAATAAACTACCTATCTGTTCTTCACTGCAAAAAGTCCTGTGAGTGCTTTCTTCATTTGCTTTATTTGGATACAAGATTACTTACAAGATTGGCACCCAGGCATAGTGTCATAATTAAGAGAATGCATGTCAAAGATGTAGTGTTTATCTCCTGAGAAAAACAAGGATGCTCCCACTGCTGACAGGTGTTTTTTGAAAAGTTTTTACAGCTCAAACTTGACTTTTTTAGGTGCAGTATCAAATGTCTTGAAATTATACAGTGGCGCTGTTGCTACATCATCCTATGGACAGTTCAGGTCAGTTGACCACAAGCCTACATAGGCTGGTGTAGTAACAGTGCCACTGTGCAATCTCAGGCTACTGTGATAATGCACCTAAAAATTCATATTTGAGTTGTAATAACTTTTGATTAAAATACCTTCCAGCTGTGGACATATCCTTGTTCAGGGGGATAAATCCTACAACATTTTTTTTTTTGCATTTTTAGTATTACTATCACTTAGATTTTTAAGTATTACTATCCCTTTAAAGCCCAAAGTCTAAGGGCCGTATGTTCAAAAGAAAAGTAAAGAAAACTGCAGCAAACTGTTTACAATATAGGGGCAACTAAAAATGTGATTTTAACACCCTGAAAACTTTGTATTGGATTTGACGTACAAGGAACGACTAGACAGACTTGGTTTATTTAGAGAAAAGAGGACTAAGAGGAGATCTTATCACAATGTACAGGTATATGAGAGGTCAATACAAGGATCTCTGTGGTGAGCTATTAATTCCAAGGCCTGATCAAATGACCAGGGGACACCCCTTGAGATTAGGGGAAAGGAGGTTTCGACTTCAGCAGAGGAAGGGTTTTTTTTACAGGAAGGCCTGTTAAATTATGGCAAAACAGGAACGTCTGATAAAGTCTAACTTATCTGGAAGCAGAAAAGCTATATAATTCTCATGTCTCTGGGTTATGAGGCAAAGGTTGAACTTGTTGGACTTGTGTCTTTTTTTCATCCCAATTTACTATGTTACTAACTCTCGAGCATTCGAGATGTTAAATTTCCAATTTAAATCAATGGGCGTTTTGTGAAATTTTTAGTTCTCTCCTATAGTGCAGTTGGATTACCCAGGAATTCCTAAACTTTTCTTTTGAACAGGCGAACCTAAAGAACTCATTTTTGTTAAACTATGCCTTTCAAATGTCAGATATGCATCCTAAAGAAGCCATATATCTTTCATATTATACAATTTACCTTTTTAGCCACACAACATTATAAATTTATTAAGAATGTGGTCCTTGAGCCTGTAGAATACAAATGAAGAAATAATGCAGTAACAGAACCAGATGGTGTTATACATTCTAGAGAAAACTGACAGGTGCACGTGTTTCTGAGCAAAGCTATTAAATGCTATCGCTGGGTCTCATTCATCAACTCAGCTAAGTGATACAGCAAGTGCACACTAATTTACATGTGTAAAAAATTGATCTATCAAAGTACTTTGCACATGTTTACTGAGGACTCTAGACCAATTTGCAATAAGGCATAATGTGGACATTACACGTCTCTTCAATATTCATTACAGCATGTCCACGGCTCATTGTGGATTCCTCATGGATATTCAGCACATTCAGAAATATGGATGTAATGAGTAATGTCTGATTTGATTTATCAATCTGTAATAATACAGCAGTTCTTTAACTTAACTGCCATTAGTCACATTTTACTCATTTGGGAACTAGAGTGCTCGTCACAGCGCTTAACCCTTTGAGTGCCAGAGGGGTATGCAACCCATGCGCTGGCACTCAAAGGGTTAGCATCCAATGTGTTGGATGCCCTCCTGGTACTGAAAGGGTTAAGAATTTGCTGAATTTCAATATTTTAACCCTTTAGGCCATATGAGTAATGTCAAAATTGGGGCAATTCTGGAGTAAACGAACTGCGACATAGGTGAAAAAAATTCCTAAATTTCCATTTATTTAAATGGACTTTTTAAGAGACCTATCTAGCATTCCAGGGGTTAAACTCATACCTGGGAACTTCTTGGTTGGCGCTTCCCGTAGGAGAGCCCTCTGGTGCTGATGAGGGGAGAGAAATTATGCGATTCGTGTCATAAAAGGGGCATGGCTTAATTGTAAGTGGGGCGGGGATTTCTAAAACAAAAAAAATAGCTTGAATAGACTGGGCACGGAGGAGGAGAGGGTAGAGAGGGCGGGGAGTGGGAGGAACAGGGAATAGGTTCATCAGAAACTCCCCACACCCAGAGAGTCAGACTGTGTCCCGGAGTTCCTAGCTATGGTTAAAATCCATATTTAAATCAACTGACATGTTTGTCCTCTATGGCACAGTTGGTTCACCCAATAATTTTAATACTTTTGACTTTTATTGTGATAAAATATTCTGCGTTCCCATAATAAACTGGGGAGAGGAAATTACAACCTGCAGAAACTAACTGAAGAAATGCATGAGATATTTGTTTTGAAAAAGACCTTTGTAGATTAATATTATGAATTTGATTCTGAATGTAGTGGAAAGCCAGTGTAGGGACATGAAAAGAAGGTCTGCCATTGAGGATCCATGGATTTCCCTATAGGTAGAGTAGTCACCTGTCTAGAACTCCAAATTTTAAGGGGCAACTCAGCTGTGCTCGCCACGCCCACACTTTGAATTGTAGGTGTGGCCAGAACAATATCAGTGTCTCTGCTCCAGTTTTATACTTATTTACAAGCTGTTATTTAACTCCTTGAATGCTAGAGCGATCACCAACACATTGCTACTCAATGCATTGGAAATCTCTCTAGCAACCAAGGGGTTAAAGCCTTTTTTTGTTCTAGCTTGTGGTAGGCCGGGGTATTTTCTGTGCAAGGAAATAGTAGATTGGATTGGGGGTGGGGCTATTTGAGGAACATGGGTGTGGCCATGGGTGGAGCTAAGGACATCTAGAGGGCCTTGTCTAGGGGGTATAAGTCTGGCACTTTGAGGAAGCAAGGATCATCATGATTCATTACTACTCGCATAATGAAAACCATAGTCTATGGAGACCACATGTCAGAACAGTAATCAAGGTTCTGTGGGTTAGCTGTTGTTTTGTAAATTCTTTTTGGTACATTTCATACTAAACCATGTTGGTCATGTCTTTGCCCCTCCCAAACAATCCAGTAGCTATTTAATTTGCTCACTAGAGGCTTTGCAATGTGTTGCGTACCACTCTGGCACTCAAAGGGTTAATATGTCCCTTATATGGAGTCTGTATAACTCAGGTGTAACCAGCTTTGGTTCAGGAGTCAAGATCTCCCAACAGTGCATGTTCTCAGTATATTCCTGCTTGAGTGCATGTGAATCAGTCAGTGGTTCATTCACTATAACTGATTCCCCTTTACTTGGAGGATTATGTAATAAGGAAAATTAGATAAATTCTGAAACAAACCTAGTGCACTTTTACATTGGGCTTTTAACCCATTGAATACTAGAGATATTAAAATAAGCATTTATTTTCTATTATTTTCTTTGTAGTACTTGTTTTTTAATATGGTGTTGCCTATATGTGTATTCTCTGAATTATCCAGTTTATCACTCATGGATATGTCCTTCAAAAGAAAATTGGAAAAGTTCTGGGACAAACCATTTGCACTATAGGGGATAATTAAAAATTCCCATATGTTTAAATGGGGATTTTAACCCCTTGAATGCTAGGGAGGTCTCCAATACATTGCTTTGCAATGCGCTGGAGACCTCGCGGGCATTCAAAGGATTAAAATCCCCATTTAAGGCCATGAACATTTTTGGATTTTATTGGTTCTCCCCTATAGTGTGAATGGTTTGCCCCATAACTCCTCCAGTTTTCTTTTGAGCATATGGTCCTCATAGACTAACTCTTTTGGGGTTTTATTTGAGTGATTTTTGTATATCCCTACTTCAACCATTTCAGTGCCAGTGTGTGTGTGGGGGGGGGTGACTGACACATTGCAAAGCAATAGTTTGGTTACTCTCTGGCACTGAAAGGATTAAAACATGCACAGTATGGTCATCAAATGGAATGCTTTGAAACCAAAGGAACCTTTTCATACACTGGGCACAATTCAAGTGCAATAATTGTGTCCCAGTTTAGCACCAAGGGACCAGATAGCTACATGTAGACAGTAGTAACTATTTACCGTCATGATTCTCCTTTTTTGTTGTTACGCTGACTCACTGAAGGGAGTGTTTGAATTCAGTGTAGTGGCTAAGTCCATGCAAAAGGACATTTTGAGGCACCAATCACATATTTTATCTGCCTTGTACAAACGTGCAAATCCCTTTGTGCTTCTAAACGGCCACATTATATCACATGAGCCCAAGGGTAGGAATTGTCAGACTGTGAGTGCATTTCAGGGTATGCCATTCCTCTATATTGTACAAGCTGGGAGAAGAGAAGATAGGAGCATTGCTTCTTTATACCTGGAACTGGGGTGGAATGAACAGGATTTACATCTAGTTGGGGTTCACTGGAGGAGATGCATGGCGATATGGTCTAACGAATCTGTACATACGCACAGATGAACGTATTCTTTTAGTGTGCATTTGTATATGGGCATATAGTAAGCACAGAACTCTTGTTTTATACATCAACCCTGTAGTGGGTATTATCTAAAATCTGAGGAAAAATCATGACAAAATACAGGACCGTTTGTCACCTGAAAATGATGGTAGTTGTATTCCAGTAACACGTGGAGGAGACGCACTAAGTTTCAGAGTGTTCCTATGTTATTCTGTGGATAAAGTGTGGTACTGGCTATAGAAAATGCAGGAGACTAGTAGAATGAAAATGATACCTTTATTGGTTGAGTGGCCACTCAGCCAATAAAGGTGTCATTTTTACGCTACTAGTCTCCTATATTATTCTATGGAGCCTCTTTTTCAAGTTGGAACAGTTTGCTACACTTTAGGACATAAGCTTCACAGAGTATTATAGGAATCAGAGATATTACTTTCATAGACTTATATCTTTCACTTCCCACATGGAGAACCACACACTACTGACAGCTGTTCTAGGGACATGGAAATGTTTTAGATATGCTAATATTTTCACATGTAACAACTCCACAGTTCTAATCATTTTCATTTGCATGAGTAACTTCTAATTACTAGGTTCAATTTGCTCTTACTGAGTTAGAGTACACATTATATTGTATGGTTTATTCAAAAGAAGAACAATTTAAAATGTATCAGCTGGCAGGTTGTTGAAAAGATGAATCTACAGTGCATTTCAGGACTCTCCTGTGGGGAACATTGCAGATGTCGTCTTTACAAGATGTAACCCCATTTATCAATTAATTACATTTATTCTAGGTTATGTGAATTACACTGCCAAGTCAACTTAATGAGCGGTTTCCACTGCATGATAAAGGAGGCTGTATTGCTGCTACTGTATAATAAATCTATTAAAGCAGATTTTAGAAAGAAACAGAACAATTGCATTTGAAAAGGTTTTTGTTGCCATAATTATCATTACTATATTGCTAATTGTATCTATACTTTAAAAACTTGTTACTAACATACTTCAAAATATGCCAATGGTGCACCAAGATTAGCAACAATATAGCAAAACAGGAAGTGACATCATATTATAAGATCACTCAGAATTAAGTGAAATGAAATTATACAGTTTACAGTGTAATTTTAGTTGTGTTGGTTTCTAGCAATAACATTCAGTTACTCCCTAGGGATATGCTTACTGTTTGCGAGCTAAAGTTAAAGCAACACTAAACTTTTTTTTACAAAAAATATAGCATATAATTTTTATTTTCTACTTTTTCTTCATTCAAAATGCATTATAGCTAAAACTAGTGTTGCTGTTCCTATAACTTATTGTGGTGTGCCATAGTTTATTGCACCTTTAAATACATAACATATTACCAGTCATCTTATGATGAATTACCTGAATATGATGGAACTCTGATTTGGGAACTAGCTGTTCCATCGCCACCTTCACTAACAGCTCGTACTTCAATGATATAGAAACCAACATCAGGAAGAAGAACCACTGCCGATGTTGTTTGTGTTTGAATGACTTGGCTGTTGCTGTGACCCTCCTGTCTTAACATGACCTTTGGATAAAGAAGTAGAAACATTGTCTGCTATGTCTTAATTCAAAGATGGAACACAAGATTTGAGATTGGAGATTTATACAGAGAGTTCTCAGGTGTGACCTTTCAGAAACGAAATACAAACTAAAAGCTTCTGGATAAGAGTTTCAAATAGCTAACACAATGTTTATTTTAAAAATACATAGAACCAATCTTGTCTCTTCACATCCCTTGATCTCACACATAGAATAGATATATCTTTTTAGTATAACTAGATGAACCATTTGGATGCCAAAGAGACTTACCCTGCAAACAAGATACCCTGCAAATGATAGAGTGAATCTCATTAAATCATACACACCAAAGCTCATGCACTAAGAACTAAAGTATTTTGGAAACAAACGAAATGCACCACATGAGACTTCACAAAATAACACAGAAATGTAGACATCATGAGAGCAAGAGATGTCAGGAGAATAATAATAATACAATTAATAATAGCATTGGGAATAAATATTAAGTGAAACAGCTCAATAAAAAAAAACATTCTGTAAACCAATTACCCTTGAGTGAGGCTGATGTACTGAAAAGATCTGGAAGGCATAGTATACCCTACTGACACTCAAAGGGTTAACGTGAAGCTGTCACTTTGTATTAAATCACCTATATTTTTGTTACTCATTTTTTATTTCAACCATAATTTATTAGATACTTTCATTTATTTGCCAGGAAGTGACAGTAGGGATAAGGACCATTACTAACTGACAAATAAATAAAGCTAAAAATATCACAAATAATTAATTGAAATAAAAAGTGACTAACATAAATATAGATGTTTTGGAAGATTTCTCAAAATCACCTATTTGTTACAAAGTGACAGTTCCACTTTAAACTACACTTCTCTATGTAATCCATGCCATGGAGGCAGACATGACAGTTGATAGTTGGACCTCAGGACCTCACACTCTGCTCACTGCCCATAATAATATTATTGCTTCACACCACATTGTGAATCCCTGTAGTAGATTCATACACATTCCCCTCCATGGACATGCAGGACTGCACCTTTAATTGAAAATGTTATCTCTTAAATAAAGGCAAACAGGCAAAATTAATAGGGACCATTAGGATTTTCTGTCCAAATCAAGGTACATGGTGGGTTATTATTAGGTGGTATTCATTCTACTTTAAAAAGAATATGACCAAAAAGCACATTAGTTTAGTTCATAGGGTAATAAGACAAATCAAATAAGTCTACATCTCCTTGGGTCCATGTTGCATTATTTACATTTACTTTACAGGAGCAGTAAACTATTTTTAGGAAAAAAATATATATTCTAGGGTACTGCTTGTCGAGTAAAATAAGGGTACTCCCACTGTTGAGAGATGCAAATTTCCAGAGTTATTACAATTTAAACCTACCTTTTTACATTAGCAGTTCCTTCTAGTGGTCATATTTCAATTAGCATTCTGTTACAGTCTAATGGAGAGGAAAGTCAGTGACATGCAGTTCTCCATAGAATGTGATAGAAACTACCAGGTCCCTTCCTGTTAGTTAGACCTTCCAGGAAGTAATCATAATGTAATTCACTTCCTGATTATTTGAACTGTTATAACATTTGAATAAAACAACTGACAGCGGTAGGAATACACTTGTTTACTCAGCAGGAAAAGCTCTATAATGTATACGTTTTCATAAAAAAAAGTTTACTGCTCCTTTAATGTGAGTTCAGTGAGGTGCTTTTTTTTTATTTTGTGAAAGTATTTTACAGGTAGAATACATTGTGCTTGCCTCATGTTTTCAAGTATGTCATGGACTCATTTTATCTACCTCAAAAGGGTGAAAGGCTGAGCTGATCTTGCCAGGACCTTGCCTGCGACCTTGAACAGATTCTACAGCTGGTGCATTAACCAACTGAGCCATCTCACTGATATATATATATATATATATATATATATATATATATATAGACCAATTCGTGGGGAAATTGTATCATTGAGGAAAAAAGAGTTTTTGGAGTTAGTATAAGGGAGAAAGAAGCAAATACATTGGTTTAGGGGTAAGGTGGAGACAATAGTCATATTATTTAAGGAATATATTGTGACTGAATGAAAAAGAAAGGTTGGAGGTAGGGATCAGATCTGCATTGGGCGTAAGGGAGGAGATCTGCAAGTGAGAGGGTTAAATTAATCAATAGTGAAAGAGACCCAGGGTGGTGGTTGGGGATGAGGGGAACTGAAGTCCAACAGCAAAGATTGCCTATTACTGCATTAAAGCTATCATAGATATTATAGTCCAACAGCAGTTTGAGGGTTTCCCTTTTATTGCCCCTTGCAACAGCAGGAGACAATTGGCATTATTGTGGTGCTAAGGTTATATCTGATAACCAAGAAAGGGGGCAAGACGGGGTTCAAAGCCACATTTAAATCAAGTGCCATTTTCATTTGTCTCCTATAGTGCAGTTTGTTTGGCCGATTATTGCTCCTAGGGGGTTCTGCACTAAAGTGCAATAAAAAGGTGATGAATACAGGATTATGTCTCCAATTCCTATGCTATTCTTTGGAGCCTCTGCACTACGATCTCACCCAACTGGATAACTGATCTCACTTGAGCAGTTATCTCTTCTTTATCACATTTCCCCCCAAGGTCTTCTTAGTACATCAGCTTCCTGGTTTTATGGAAATTAAAGGGAAATTACAAAGAAGAATTTTTAGGAGAAAGTCTTGGAATCACTTTTTAACATGTCAGCATTCATAAGTGTGTTTCATTTAAATTAACCTAAATGACTGGTAAACCTTTTTATGAGATTTAAAAGATTACTAAAAAATAAAATGCATAAAAATACATTTCATACATTATATATATATATATATATATATATATATATATATATATATATATATATATATATAAATATAGCACTAGTGATGTCACTCACTAGTAGTCATAAACTCTGACTGTGGGAGATGACATCATTACTGTAGGTCATGAATATGTATAAGGTGAAATAAAAAAGAAGCAAATGTACAGCACAAAAATGTAGTACAGTAAGTCCTAGACTATAGATAAGCATAGAGAAAAATGTAAATGTGTAACTATAGCATTCAACATCTCATTGGAATCACTACCAAATAAAAAAAGAAATTTCAAAGCTGTGAAACTAAATATTCTCAACAAATCTGATAATAGCTTTTTAGTCTATTTACAGAAATTAGATTTTAGCACTAACCCTAAATATCAGAAGGATTAACACATCTATTTTGTTTGCCTCCCTAGAGATCTCCAGCAATATTCAGTTATTCAGGTCTCTAGATGAAACTGACAACTTTAGACAAACAAACAGTTGGGCGCCCATTTAACCACTTGAAAACACACACACACACACACACACACACACAGGTCAGCAGTAGCTTTATTGCATGAAGGGTTACAGCTTCAGATCTTCTCCTGATCATTTCTCAATTCTCTCAATCACTTGAGCAAGCCAAAACATTGACTCTCAAAATAATAAAGCCTATGTTTAAAGAAAAGAAAAAACAAAAAAATGTACTGTCTAGGTACTTTGAATCTATCTATCTATCTATCTATCTATCTATCTATCTATCTATCTATCTATCAGCTATCTATCTATCAGCTATCTATCTATCTATCTATCTATCTATCTATCTATCTATCTATCAGCTATCTATCTATCTATCTTAGCGAGAATGAGTGAAAACAAGGGCTTGGAGCATTCATGGGCATTACAAAATACAAATTCTATAAATGCAATATATACAAACACACACACACAGTTGGAAGGTACTAATATTTGTCTTAATTATTAGTCATAAACGTTATATTGGGCCTCACCTTGTATCCCATGACATCCGATTCATTGGCTAATGACCTGACCGCTTCCCAACCCAGAGACACATGGGAACCATTTCGAATCCACTTGACAATGCTCGGAGCTTGACTAGGAGCTGGCAGGGAAAAAAATTAACAAAAATTAATACAATATATTCTCATATGAATCAAATGTAAATCAGTATTCTACTCCATACCAATACAGATGTTATCTTTGTGTTCCATCTATATAGTTGCCTTGCTAACAGCTGGAGCCATTTCTTGCTCCAACAGTGCCACTTTAATAGCTACCATACTTCACTGAGCTTATAGTTAGCTTATAAACCAGAATCATTTTATCTCACTTGTGTGTCAACAAAGCTCATCCCTGTTGTGTTAGGAATAAAATATCAATATGTTCTGAATAGAATATTCACAATGACACTTTTACAGTTCAGATCACAAGCTAAACTGTGACGCTCATACCCACCCACATATATTATATATATATATATATATATATATATATATATATATATATATATATATATATATATATAGACTTGTGTACAGCAACAACATTTTTTTTCTTTAAATATTAGGTACATTTCCCCCCCCATTCGGTTAGTCAAAATTTCAGGGAAGGATTTTGTTGCCAATAAAATCGATTCTCAATGTTAAGTCCCCCTCTAGTCATAACTTACCTTGATATTGCTGATCCTGTGGTATCATCAACACCCTATTCCACCTGCATCTTCTGTCAAAAATTAAGTAAAAAAAAACCCTCTAAAACAATGCTGTCACCATCCCTGCCATTGAAAAAACAAGAGGGTAGTGCCATTTTTGGCCGATTTTGGTTTGAGGTGAACATTTTTTGTCCATCCCTACTTATTATTCAGAAATTAATTATTTAACCATGAGACAAATAAATGTTTTATCTCTTTGTTAAATATTTATGTGAAATTGTCATTTATATGAATATCCTATTCACACACCATTTGCTTATTAATTTTCAAAACTGCACACATGTGAGTTGTATTTCCCTTCTCATGAGTAATATCTGATATTAATTCTATTAGTATGGTACTGTTAATGCTTCCACTAGTGCTCCTGCAAGTGCTTCTGTTGAAATACCTTTTGTAATCATGTCAGAGGAGATTAGTGATGCAATTCGAGGAGGAGTTGTTCTCCTGAGTGCTGTAAAGCTTTCCCACCACAAAATTGCAGCTAAGTTGAATATTTCTAAAGGGGCAGTACAACACTCGCTGAAGAGATTTTCTGAAACTACATCATTTTCACCCAAAGCAAGACCAGGCAAACCTAAAGTGACCACATCATCAGAAGACCAGTATATCTGTTGGGATGCTTTGCCTATTCTAGAGTTGATTATTTGCACAAGATTAACTACACTTCGACCAAGAGACGTACTATTGTATTCCCTTCTGGCTTAAAGTTGGTGGAAGAGGATTCATTTTTCAGCCGGACAATTCTAAACACACATCGAAGCTGTACCAGGCATATCTGAAGTCCAAGGAAGAGCAAGGAGTTTTAATTTGCATGACTTTCCCACCTCGGTCACCGGACCTCAACCCCCATTGACCATCTTCGGGAACATTTGTGAAGGGAAAAGGCGAAACACACTGTGACATCTCTAGACACTCTTTGGGATGCTCTAAAGGAGTGCTGGAATAATGTAGATAGTACAATTCTGCACAAACTTGTAGAATCAATGCCAGGCAGAGTTAAAACAGTCATTAAGGCAAATGGTGGTCAGGTCATAGTGACGGTTTAGTGATGTAAAAAAAGCCTGTGCTTCATTTATATTTGCATAGGATCATAAGGAATCCATTTGTTTGTGTCTCAACTTCTACTCTCCGTTCAGCTAAACAACAAGAATATTTAGATTGAATCACACATAAGTTGGCCATTTCAAAGCAAACTGGATCAATTCTGGGTCAAAGCAAAGGAGCAATAGGGGATAAATAAAGAATCCCATGCTTTTAATGTGTTGGATACCTCTCTGGCACTCAAAGAGTTAAATATTCAAGTTTGAACTGAAATAACTTTTGAACAAGACACCACTAAGCTCTAAGACTATCCTTGTTTTATGCAGGAGTATAAACCCGACAATATATATTTATTTGCATGGCCATGTAGCATTAATTCTTAATGGAAGTACCAGTGAAGTTAAGTGTTACTGTATAAACTATGTAAGTGAAAACAGTTATCATTGGCAAATGTTCTCATATACAGACATGTTTATGGACTTGACTTAACGACTTAATCATTCTAAATTTCAGCTGCTATTCTTAAAAATACATTAAAATGCCGTATACAAGCACCCCCCCCCCAATGGGTCTTATGTATAAAAGCAAAATGGCTCAGGTCTGGAGAAAACCAAATGCTCAATCGGGGATCAGGGAAAAATAAACAATTCCACACATTGCAATGCCTTACCTCTTGAATGATAGACTGGTCTCCAATTGATTATGAAGACCTCTGTAGCAATCATGGGGTTAAAAAGCCCCATTTAAATCAAAGGCAATCTGAAGAATGTTTATGTGTCCCCTATGGTACAGTTGGTTTGCCCCAGTATTGCACTACTGCATTTTTATACATAACTCCCAATGAAAATGGTGTAGGTCACTTACGGGATTTTTTGGTGGCTGCACGGACAGAAGCACTAGGTGGGCCAAATCCAGCTTTGTTGTACGCTCGAACTGTGATGTGATATAATGTATTTCCTTCTAGGTCTGTCAGAATGATGGACGACTCATTTCCAGCGGTTTTTACTTTTTCTGATGCCTCTTCTTGGTCCATATCTTTCCAGTAACTAACCTGCCAACAGTTACCACACAGAAGATTAATTCTGGCAGCTGTGAAGTCTTCACGTAATTTCTTTATTGGCTGTTTAACCCTTTAAGGACCGGTTGGGTAAGTGTAGAACATTACAGAGCAATGCTTACCCACCAGTCCTACAATTGGTAAAGACACTGGCCTCCTTATAGTGAGATGGCCTTACAGTAAAAAAATGATCAGGACAACAGTAACATGCCACTACTCTGTGTTTGCTCTTCAGTTGTCTCTTAGGTTCCATCCTATGTAACTGAATTCATTTTATAATAAACATTCAAACTTAAAATAAAATACTAATGACAATACAAAATAACAGGTTATTTTAAAACGCCAGGGGGAGATACAATAAGGTATGATAAAGCGGTGATAAATTGGAAACAACTTCTCCAGTAATATTACTTCTCCGGTTCCCATGTTATTCTATAGAGCCAATGCACTAAGACATCTCAGACTTTGGAGGGGAGACGTGTGCACTAAGGTGTGAGAAAGAGGTGATACAGTGGAGATGACTTCTACAGTGAAATCACTTCTTCAGTTTCTATATTATTCTATGGAGCCTATGCGCAGCCACTGAAATCTTAGTGCATAGGTTTCATACAATAAAATAGGTGGGAACTGGAGAAGTGACATCTTTGGAGAAGTCTCCTCCTCTTTATCACCTTCAGATCACACTTTAGTGCATCTCCCTCCTAGGGATTTGAAGCTCAAGTCTGTGCCTGAATGTCACCAAAATCAGGAGTCAGTGATGCTAGTGTTCTAAGAAAATAGAGCAATTCTGGGGCCCACCAGATGCATCATAATGGAAAAATAAAAATGACTTTTTATATAAATGGGTCTTTCAAACCTTTGAAAGCTAGAGGGGTTCTCAACACACAGGGGTGCACATTGATTTAGACCTTTCAAAATGTAATGTTACAGAAGTCCCCAAAGATTTCTATAGCATTCAAGGAACTAAAGGACTGGGGCTGGTCTATTCCCTAATGCAGTGGTTCTCAATCTTTTTTGTTCAGGGCACCCTTAACATATAATATAGAACATTTGGGGCACCCCTAACATATTTAATGTAATTTATCAAGGGCATAAGAAGGGTACAATACATAAATATACAGTTATTATTAGGTTTTATAATCATAATAACAAAAATAAATATATTGTGCAAAACAATTTCTATTAATCTTTATTTAAAAGTCCATTTTAAAACATGGGGCACCCTAAGTTGATATGTGTGGCACACCAAAGTGCCACGGCACCCTGGTTGAGAATCACTGCCCTAATGCAAAGTGCTGCAGATTAACTTAGAGCATTTAAATAAATAATAAATAATAATAATGATGATGATGATGATGATGATGAAAAGTCTGATTTTGTGCCATTATTTTTATGGGAAATTCACAAATTGCTGTTTTTTCCATGAAGGGCCATTGACTCTATACTTTGAACAGCAGCAGAAGCACTCATCATAGTTAAGGTTGTGGCTATTTACTCGTGTTGCTGCTTAGTATAAAAAATACTAAGTGTGACTGGCTGGAGGATGGAACTGGGGGCTGTAACAGATGACCAAGATGATTCTGTATATTTAGGCATGTTTACTTGTCCAGACTTTCTAGATGACCTCTCAAAGAGTGTATACACAAGCCACAGGCATATTGCACCTCTCCAGTGCTGGAGGCCTGAACATTTCCTTTCAGCTAATTTTGAGCCATATCATCCTCAGTCTCATTATTTTTCTGTATCTGGAGAAGAAGGGGAGGAAAAGAGGTGAGACATATTCTAATTTCTAATAATTAGGTTATTATCACCAGCAGTATCTGCTTCCTCACTATCCCCACTACTTTCATATTTGTATAGGTTTTTAATGTTTGAAACACTTTATTTAAATTTTCTGCCATAGGGGGATTTATAGAAGATTGATCACTAGTTTGTATTGGGGTGTTGCTGTCACTGTCTTATGCAGAACTTGCTCACTGCTAAATTATCCTCTTCTATAGCAACAACACCAGAATTCGACTTTTCATTGTTTTTAGGTTAAGTGCTACTACTGGTGGTGGAAACTTTCATATCGCTATTACAAATTGCCTCCTCATGAGGGAGAGGGATCATCACCATCACTTACTGCACAAGCTGCTTGAACCATGTACAGAGTTTCTGTAGGATGGTTTTACTACAGGAACATGTCCATGCACTCCTCCTACTTCTTTCTCCTTACCCCAGCCCCTAGTACAATATGTCATGTGGAGTGATGTTTTTTTCTGCCTGAAAATAATGTATGATCGATCTATCTATCTATCTATCTATCTATCTATCTATCTATCTATCTATCTATCACTTTTACTCTCAGTTGGAGATCAGGTGAAGATCTCCTGCTTGTCTTTGTGTGTGTCACCTATCTGTCCAAAGTTGTTTTTGTTTCTGATTTTTCTGAGATCTGTCCTTATCTGTCAATGTCACTATCTACAAATAATTCCTACACTCCTTGCAACTGCAAGCAACTCCAGCTCTCCTTCTTTGACTGTCTTGCCCTAAACTACTAACTAGCTAGTGTGAAAATTCTCTCTCTCTCCCAAGTATGGTAGTTTTAGTTTTTACAATGCATGATAGACCTGTGTTATCTTCAGAATCATCTACAGCTTGTAATAAAGGAATAAAGTACACAGTAGCTGGTGCAGGACCCACCACACCTCAGTATATGTTTGTCCCCCTGGATCATGCAGATCCCGTGTTTAGTGATCTTGAATGTATAATGTAATGTTAATCTATAGATATAGCAGTACTTATTGTCCATGATTTTTTTATATATAGTTTTGTGTCTAAAGTAAATAAAGATCCCCATACAAGTCAAAGGATGTGCATCAGATCAAGATGGCTGAACTCAGAAAAATGTCAGCTAAGGCCAGTTATATTTGTGCATAGTGGCTACTACTAACACTCCTAGCACACAACTCCAGGTCCCTCTCTTTGCCTGTCTGCCTATACCAGCTAGCATAAAAAATATTTGCTTTCTCTTTCCCAAACACAGACTGACAACATGCAATAAACTGACACCCCCGTTGTACCACTAGCATAGCAGAAATACATGGGGGAGCTGTCTATGGGGGGGATATATTATTATCACAGATTTGAATGCAATGAAAAAGGTGGGAAAAAAGCAGGACATTGATACTTTTTGTGGGAATTGTTTCAGGTGGTGGGAACCGCTGTATTTTTTTTTTTTTACATATTTCACTTTTGTGGCAAACATCATTGCTCCTTCCTTATAAAAGCCCATTTTTATTTAATGGGATATTTATATCTCCCCTTATGAAGCAGTTGGTCTGCCCCAAACATTGCTTCAGTTCATCTTAGCACATCAGCCTCAAAATGTCACACTCTTATTCTTACAGTTCTTGAAATTCAGATCCCCAGACCTAGTGTTAGACTATTTGGATGGCCAGTCACAACAGCAGAAAATAAGTGCTGACAGACAGTCAAAAGAATTTTTAAAGGATTCAAAGATGCCTTTTCTCTGTTAGATTTGAACAAGACAGCATAAACAGCTCTGGACAGTGATTTGGGAATGTAGCATATGCAATGCCTCTTATTTGCAGCCATGCAACCTAAAGAAAATGATCTGTATCAATGTGATGTATAAAGAATGACAGACCACCTAAGGATATGCTGTAATGGGGTAATATGTTAGGGAAACTCATAAGTAAAAGAGGAAGAAAAAAAAGGATTCTCTTTCAGCTGTTCAAACTAGGACAGGTGTCTGTCACAAATCTTTTAGAAAAGAGTTCTGACAATGTCAAATTGACCTTTGGTAGGAAAGCAAGATTATTTATGGATGCATTGTCCCAGAATGCATTGTAAATATAAGACCTTCATAGATGATAAAAACAGACTCTGCCACATTCCTCGCCCCTTCATTTGCCAGAGAGGTGTGAACACATTCTTTCAGGCTGTCTTTGTTTTGCCATCCGTCTTAAAGGAAATATATTTTAGCATAGCATTTAGTTAGCAGAAAAATATTTCATAGAAGTAATTATTAATTACAGTCTATTTCCAAAACACTGGAAATATTGACACCAGCAGCATTCGCAAAGAAGCAATGCATAAAGAGATAGTATATATTTATATATTCATTGTACTGATTAATGTTGTACAGTAAGGTGTGATTAGCCCTTTGAGTGCCAGAGGGGTACGCAACACATTGCTTACTTTTAACTCTTTGAGTGCCAGAGGGGTACGCAACGCATTGCTTTGCAATGCGTTGCGTACCCCTCTGGCACTCAAAGGGTTAAAATTATTTTTGCGCCAGAGAGGTATGCAATGCATTGTGTTGGATACTTCTCTGGCACTCACAGGGTTAAAACTGCATTCTAATATCATGGATTTATTTTGTTGTCAAAGACTCTGTCTGAAAACTACCATGAGTCACATTTCCCATAGGAACATCCCACAAGGGGAACAGCAGTGAAACATTCCATTTTTCAAAGCGTGCTGAAACACTCTTGAAATCAGCAGTTCTTAGCTCTTCTACTAAAGTAAACAGCTTTAATGAGCCACGGAAAATAAAAGACTGATAGATAATAATTCATATATATATACATGTGCAAATATTGGGTGTTCATTCTTATTACTTTATTGGAAAAAAATCTGTAGCGGGGTTACAAATTTGCACTGAAAACACTTTTGACTGAACAAGTTTATAAAAAAAAATATTTTATTCTAGTATTAATTAGTAGCAACATAAGAGAGACTTGAATGCTGCTTGATAAGCTGCCAGATTCCTAATGGTTCTCTGTACAGACATTGTGATAATACAGTGCAGGTAGCGCACATCAGATGGGGATATTAACAAGGAGTGGAGAATTGGGTTAAAGTGAGGGGATCAGGGCTGTATTTCCTAATAGGCAGAGCAGGCAACTGCCTAGAGCTCCACATTTTACGAAGAGTCTCAGCTGTGATAGCCACACCCACATTTTAAATTATGGGTGCGGTCAGAGCAATTTTAACCCTTTGAGTGACAGAGGTGTACGCACCCCTCTGACACTCAAAGGGTTAATGTTCCTGCACCAGTTTTATACCTCTTTAACCACAGATTTCAGTGCTTTGTGCAGTAATGAATTATAGGCCAAGGATATTTTCTATGCCAGGAAACAGTGCACGGAACATGGTGGAACATTCATTTACTGATGTGTATTCTACTTTTTCCTAAAAGCTGACAGACCACATTCTCTCTGGAGTACAGTACTGGTCATAGACAATAGCTTAGCACAGTGATTCTCAGCTTCAGTCAATGGGACATAGCAACAGTTCAAGTTTTAAGGATATCCCTAAAAAAAAGCACAGGTAGTGAAATCAATGTGAAGGAGTTACTGATACCTCACCTGTGAATAAGCAGGGATGTATTGAAAATGTGACATGTTTGTGTGTGGCGGAGACTAATACTGAGAATCACTGACTTGGCAGTTGGTTCTGTGATTGGTGCATTCTCCTGTGTTTCTCATTTATAACAGCAAAAATCCATATTTAAAGGGAAGTATGCATATTGGAATACATCAAGTCTCCATTGAAATTAAATGGGGGTGTTTTAACCCATTGTATGTTACAGAGGCCTCCAATACATTGCTTCATTGTGAAGTAATGAGATAGATGTACAATTACCCCTGTAACAACTCTTAATTTTTAGTAAAACAAGGTGTATCCAAACACTAAGGGAAAGATGTTCAAGAAGTCATCATAATGAAAACATTGTTAGGATTATGAATTGGTGGTAAAAGAAGAACAATATTTTCAGAATTAAATCCATCATGTTTGAAAATGTGTCAGAAATAATTAAAAATGACGGTAAGAAGATCTTGATGAATATTGCCCTTAAAAATTCTGAAGTTAAAAAAGGCTTTGATTTTCTCTTTGAAATGAAAATTTGCAAAGAATAAGATATTTTTTTCGAGTAGTTCTCAAAGTTTAGACCATTTTAATTTTGTCGGGAAAAAAGTGACAGTCAAAAGAATATTTTTTTCTGAAAATACCGTACGAAATGATGACAGATTAAACCACGCCCACTTTTAAGACTGCTTAAAGGGATAGTAATACTTTGTTTTATCTTTATTTTATTTTGTATACATTAAAAAAAATGAAGAATAATATAAGTCTTATCTCTCAAACCTTTATGGTCTGAGAGATATTCACAAGCAAAGTTTACCTTCCCTCCCCTTTTACCTAGTGTAAGCCATCTCTTCTCAGATGTAGAATGCAGTCCATACACCAGACAGATAACAGAAGGGACAATCTTCTTCCTATGAGAACAATGAAAGCCCTGATCCCCTTGACAAGTTTTTCAGGTTTTTCTTCTATCTTAATCGAAGATTGTCCCTCTCTGCAGTCTACCTGGGCACCTCCCTTCTGCTCTGGCTGAACAGTGTTACATCAGTAAAAGGGGCGGGAGGGGGATACTTTGTCATTGAACTACAACTCTGACAGAATTGAAATAACACTCTCCAAAGTCCAAATACTATGATGATTAATTAGAGCTGCTTTTATTATGAAATATTACTATCCCTTTAAGACTGACGGAGATGGCGGGACTGGATGCAACAAATGACGGCAACGTGTCTGAGAATTGATGTACTATGGTGTAAGAACTCTTTTATTCTGATTAGAATTTCAGTTACCATTACTTTTTGAACATCCGCCCTATAGTACTTAAAATGTTTATTGAAAACCTGGCTTAACATGCCAACTTCAAATGAAGATTACATTGGAATTATAGCCTAGGAATTAGTGGATTTCATTTTTTTAACAGACATATTCTTTCAGAGCCCACATTTTTACACTCTTTCAGGTGGCCAGTAAGATATGTACAGCACTAATTCTACCTAAGTGACTTGATTAAGAATGAATATAAACCTCTTGAGCCCTTATGGCATTTAATGTGGCTGGAAAAACTCAGTGACAATAGCAGACAGAGGATTTTGAAGTTTGGAGTTTGAAGTGACGACTGTCACATTTAGTCATTTACACATAGATAATTTTCTGTAGGGCATGCAGAAAAAGTGAAAAAAGCAAGTTACAAGAGCTAATCTGTCACTTTTTGTCCTTTACAGACACTAGATGATTCCTGACTTTTTAATCTTGACTATTATTAGTTGGGGCACGGCATACTGTTATCTCAGGTCATTTTGTGTCTACAGCCCTCTCACGTATCAGACCTTATTCTCTCATTGTTGTTTATCTATGGAATGCTCTACCTCCCACCCTGTGCAACTACACCTCTCTTATGGTCTTCAAGTCACACCCCCCTTAACACTTAACTTAAACATGCTAGAACTTAGGCTCTTTATTGTATTTACTTTATTTGTGTCCCCTATCCTGACCAGAACTCTAGCACTGTATTCAGCACTTGACTCTTATGTACTCTGTATTTTTCCATTACCACTTAAGATGGTAAGCATTTGGGCAGGGACCTCACTTTCACTGTGTCAGGTTTGCAAAGCACATGTAACCCTATACTGTCTAAACCCTTAAAGGGATAGTAATGTCCCGAAAAAAGTATTAACTATATGATAGATATAATTAAAAAAGATTACATGCGCTAATTCGTATCTCTCAAACCTATATGGTTTGAGAGATATACGAAAATAAAGTTCTCCACTCCCTCCCCTTTCTCATAAGTCAGCTGTATAGCTGACGGCATGAGAACCTGGTCACGGGACCAGACGTCGGCTCTTCAGGAACCCCGACATAACTTGACGAGCTGTCAGAAGCAGATTCTGGTCGCGCGACCAGACGAGGCTCTTCAGCAGAGCCGACATAGCAATAACTAAAAATAAATATTTCATTGGAATGGTCTACAATGTGTGCTTGCAAACTAGGCTCAAGTTGTAGACCATTACGATAAAGTATTTATGTTTAGATATCGCTATGTCGGCGCTTCTGAAGAGCCGACATCTGGTCCCGTGACCAGGTTCTCATGCCGTCAGCTATACAGCTGACGTATGAGAAAGGGGAGGGAGTGGAGAACTTTATTTTTGTGTATCTCTCAAACCATAAAGGTTTAAGAGACATGAATAAGCGCATGTAATCTTTTTAGATTGTATCTATCATATAGTTAATACTTTTTTCGGGACATTACTATCCCTTTAAATTGTAAATCACAGTGTATACTTCTGGTGCTATATAACTAACCATATTCATTCATTCACTCATATGAAAAGTAAGTGGACCTGCTACCTTAACCATTTGAAATGAAGCAATACAATGAATACCCCCCACACATTTAGTTAATTTTTAATAGAATTAGAAACTGTCTACATGTTGTTCTAACCATTTGTTTGTCATATACATTTTTATGTGCAAAATTAATCTTTACTTGTTGAAGGCACAATGTGCCATTTTATGTTAGTTTTTTTTTTTTTTTTTTTACTGGACCAGTATTAACACACACACACTATGCTATGAATGAATCCAGGTGGAACCCATAAAATGGGGGCAGTGTAAAGCAGCACAGTAAATGAGAAATTGGGTCTCAAACAAAATCAGCATAAAGTGCCACACTGTGCCATCAAAAATGAAATGTCAATTTCTCAAAAACTATTTATTTTACAAAAAGTGCTAGTCCTGACATTTTAATTCTCTGTAAAATAAACTAAAGGTGTAATAGGGTGACAAGTGCACTTTGAACCCTTGAGTCTCAGAGGGGTGTGCAATGCATTGCACACCCCTCTGGCATTCTAAGGGTTAAAGACAGAATGAGCCTGTCATACAATGTAATGGAAATTCTTATTATGTCAACAGGGTTAAAGATAGCACACTGATTACAGATTTTTCACCTCAAAACTGCTTGTAACAAGATATCCAGAGGCTCTGTCAATTACTGACTGGCAGGGGCACTCATGTGACTAGTACAGGGAATGCTTGTGCAATAATAAGGCAACAGACTTCACATACTTGTCAAACCCAAAGGCAATTGATTAAAACCAATAAAATCTCTGCTGAGCTTTCTAGTAGTGTTGAGATCTTTTCATGTGACATTTGGTAATGAGGTCAGTGTAAAAAATCTGGGATTTTCAATTGCATGAGACAGAATTACTTTGGTTTCACACTGTACTGAGAGGAATGCATGACTGAAAGTTGCAGCTTATGAGTTACACTTACATAGCTTCACTAAATGAGTGCCAGAGTCTGTGATAGTGTCCACAGCTTAATTTCTCCTTAACCCTTTGAGTGCCAGAGAGGTATTCCCCTGGCACTCAAAGGGTTAAAAGGAAAATTTACAACCACAATTACTTTACTATGGCCAGAAAATTCTAGCGGGCCATATGAAATTTGCCCTTGCACCTTTGCTCATGAGATAACATTTTTATTCAGTCATGGATGACATGGCTATGGAGGCGGACATGACAGATGTAAGCAGGGCCACAGGCAATAAAGTTGGTCAGTGCATGTTAATCTTAACTATTTAAGTAACAGATATATGTGCAACACATTGCTTTGCAAGACTTTGCTTGCCGTTTTGGTCCTTAAAGTGTAAAGTAGTAGAGTATAATAATAATACTTATAAAATGTTTGTTTTTTAATTTCAGTGCAACTTGGGCCAATCCATTCGCCAGGAAAATCCTTTGCTCATCACACTTGTGCTACAGAGAGATTTATGTACCATGATCATGGGCGTCCGGTGCCCCCCTACAATTACCCCCTCCATATACACAAAGGGGCTGGATGGGCTGGCCTGGGGGTCATATTATGGCTTGGCCCACCCCCCCAGGAAAAATTTCTGTAGACACCCCGACCATGATTTCTATAGACTTAACCTTGAAGAAAAGGTGGGTAAAGGCAAAATCTCAGATAATATTTCTGACTTCCTTTTTCTCCCCCATGTAATCCCTGTGACATGCATACCAAAATGAACATAGTACTACTATCTCTTCTATCCTTTCCATTATTAATACAGCTTTCCTTTTATCCCCACAATCATGCTCCTCAATTGCACCATAATGTAATAATCTACCATGGACTTCTGCATACATGTGCACTACCCACTGAGTGCCGGTGGAAAGTAATAAAAACAAGCTCACCCAGCCCTAGTAATTATAGCAACAAATGCACTCTTTCAATATAAGCTCACCGCAAACAATTCACTCAATTTTTATGCATTTTATTACTTGCTTTGGCAAATGACATAGAGACCAACCCTGGCCCTCAAAGAGCAACAACTGGCAGCTTCACCTTTATAAAAAGTCTCTCTTTTTGTGCACTGCAACACTTACAATATACCGCCCAAAATATTGTGTTATGTGTACAAGCCGAAAATTCTTATTATCCCAGAATCCTGGTTAAGTCCTAAAATACCCGATACTGATCTTGCTTTTGAAGGATACTCATGCTTTAGAAAAGACAGTGAAAAGCGAGGAGGAGGTGTAATCATATACATACAAGACTCTATAAACATTTGAAAATTAATCTTAGAACTCTGATTCTTATGAATATAGTGCTGGCAAAATTATTTTTCCATTCTCAAAACAAATCATAATTGCTGGCATCTACCCACAGCCAAATATGCCAGCATAGTACCTTTCGGACATAAACCTCTACCCCAATGAGACTGCCATTTAGAAGAAGAAGAGTGAGCTATTGGTTCTTGGAGACTTTAATATTAATTGGTTGGACTCCAGGAATTAAAGATTCTGTTCATTGTTTTAGACATTGAACTTATCACAGCTAATCTCCTACCCTATGCACATAAATCTTAAAACATCCAACCATACTCTGCTAGACGGTATCCTTTCATCCTGCCCAAGCAAAATCCAAGTTTCAGTCATACTAGCAAATGTGTTTAGCAAAATAAAACCAAAAAAAAATCATGTCCCAAAATCTTGCTTACTAGATTATTTAGAAAATTTAATCTCCAGTCTTCCCGAAATGATGTAAGAAATTGCCCTTGGGATAGAATACACCTTATACCTGATCTTGACTCAGAAATTGGCTTTTTTACCTCAGAATTATTTCAGGTCTATAATACCCATGCCCCACTAACGAAGATGAGGGACACGGTTGACCTGATTGAGTTATGCAGTTTCAGAGATGCCTTATGGCCAAAATTTAAACAAACTGGCTCAGCTTATGATCACACTGCAGACAGGCACTTGCAGAATACTTGAACAAAACAAACAAAACTGGCAAAAGCTTAATATTTTACTGACAACTTAAACAGTAACATATCAAAAACAGCCAACATTTTGAAGGCTATTAAAAACTTCTACAACCCCCCTAACCATTCTCACCCATCAACTATAAAAATAGGAAAAGAAAGAGTACAGTGCCCCATTGCAATTGCCAATGCGCCAATGTGTGCCACCATTCTGATTACACAAAACAAAGGTAGCAGTGAAATAGAAAAGTGCATGGAACAGTCTCTGTCACACACAAACTGGCCCTACAATACTAATGAATTCAGTTTCATGCCAGTAAATGATAGTGGACTATATGACTATCACCTCAACAAAAAATGAAATAACAATCTGGCCCTGGCCAACTACCAGCAAAATTATTAAAGCTCAGTGCCTTGATCACTGCCTATCCTATTGCATCCCTAATTAGTGCCTCCCTGTTGTCCGGGTGTATGCCCAAAGCCTGGAAAGTGGGTAGAGTTGTGCATGTCCGCAAAAGTGGGGATAAAAATATAGTATCACATTACAGATCTAAATCCAAAACTTCCCACATGGTACAAAAAATAATGAAGAAGAAATGTGTCCACATGCAATTATATAAGTACTGCTGACAGACCAGATTTTTCATCCCACTTCAATCAGCCTTTCATTCAAATCACTCAACAGCCACTGCCTTCCTAAAAGTATGCAATTATATTCAGACTGGAATGGAAAATGGTGAACTCACTGGAGCTATTTTCCTAGATTTTGCAAATGCCTTTGATACAGTAGACCATAATATTCTGATAAGCAAACTCCAAAGTTCAGGATTGGGTAATCATTCTCTAAACTGGTTCCGATCCTATTTATCAGACAGAATGCAATATGTGTCTGTTTCTGACAATATTTCCATTCCGCTCAAAGAAACAAGTGGAGTTCTCTAATGCTCCATTCTTGTCTCTCTTCTATTTTCTCTATGTATAAATGATCTACCCACAGTTTGCAAAGCATTTTATGTGGACATGTATGCAAATGACACCATAATCTATGCTAAAAATTCAAAAGTATCTCAACTACAAGCTGTATTACAGCATACTTACTCTGAAGTTGAAAGCTGCCTAGCAAAGAACAAACTTTTCTTAAAGGGATAGTAATGTTTCACAATAAAAGCAGCTACAATTAATTTTCATAGTATTTGGGCCATGGAGAGTGTTATTTCAATACTGTTTGAGTTGTAGTTCAAGAGTAATTGAATGATAAAGTATCCCCCTCCTGCCCCTTTTACCTAGTGTAAGCCATCTCCCCTCAGATATGGAATCTGGTCTCTTGACCAGAAAGATCACAGCAAGGGACAATCTTCTTACTGTGATCATAAGGAAAACCCTGCCCCACTTGACAGGTTTTTCAGGTTTTTCCCTTATTCTCACTGAAGATTGTCCATCTCTGCGATCCATCCAGACAGTCTTGCTGCTCTGAGGTGAGCAGTGTTACATCAGTAAAAGGGGTGGGAGGAGGATACTTTATCATTCAATTACTCTTGAACTACAACTCTGACAGTATTAAAATAACACTCTCCATGGCCCAAATACAGTGAAGATTAATTGGAGTTGCTGTTTTTGTGGAACATTACTATCCCTTTAAACACCACCAAAATGGTCACAGTGGTATTCGGTACCAGTACAAACTGCATAATCTTGGCACTACTAGTTCTTTCTAGGAAAACAATGTTAAATAATTATGTGATATTGCTTACCCAGTAAATTTTAGTTTACTGGTGCATCCTTATATATTTCATTTGGATACTGTGTTAACTGCTTGAATGCACAGGTTGACCTGTCTAGCATTAAAGGGTTTAGAGTTTTGGATTGTTAGAGTTCCATGAGAATTTGAATTGAAATAAAAGGGTTCCGGCCCTGCAAAAAGTTTGAAAAACACTGCCATATACTAGGGGATGAAATCAACAGGCTGTTTTTTTGCATCTATATGTCTAGGTATGGGCACCAACTTATGTGTTAATCAGCTGCATAGCTATTGTGGTGGAGACTTCATTGAAAAGTTATAAAAAAAGAAGGGAGGCAAAAATGAGGCACCCCTAACGCAGATCAAATGTCATAGGAACCTTTACCACAAACACCCTGTTACTGAATACCCAGAAAAATGATGACGGGGAACCTACTAATGCAGGACTCAGTAAAGAACACATTCTGGGAATAGGAAGTGTCCCAGACTCAGTGTTCAATTGGAACATGTAATGGCCAAGAATGTATAGGAAACACTAAAAGAAGAAGGAGCCTAATAGTGCAAATCAGTGGAGTCACAATAAAATAAAGAGTAATACTCAGAAAGGTTTATGTCAGGTATGCCTGACGTATAGCGCAAGTGGAGAGTACATCCTGTCTCCGCTCGGGACACTACAGTTACTGAACATTCCATGGTTATAGTAAAGTATTCTGATGTAGAAGCAAGTGTGGATAAAAAGCAGTGCCAATAAAACATTATAAAGGTTTAATATTAAAATAATGACACTGAAAGTGCTACAGGTTATTTAAAATTATTTTAAATAACCTGTAGCACCATTATATTAACATTAAGCCGTATATTACATTTTATTGGAGCCACCTTTTATCCTCACTTGCTTATCCATCACAATACTTTACTACAGCCATGGATAATGTTGACCACATGTCCCAAATTTCACAGGACAGTCACGGATTTGAAATGTGTGTCCCATGTCCCTGGCAGCCCCCTTCCAGGACAATAGAAAGTCCCGGAAAGAACACTAGAAGGAGAACTGCACATTGCCTACTGTGTCCTTAAAGGGTTAAGATTGTTATATGCAGTAAGAAGAGTTTGAGGTTCTTTGGTCCTGCTAGCAACTGTCATGTCTGCCTCCAAGCAGGACCAGATTTACATCCCAGGCTCCCCTAGGCAAGGCACTCTAGATGTGCCCTTAGTTCTGCCCATGGTTACACTCCACTCTTCACATGACCCCACCCCCACAAGAAAGAACAAAAAAAAAAAAAAAAAAGCTTTAACCCCTTAGTTGCTAGAGAGATCTCCACTGCATAACTCCACAATGTGTTGGAGATCTCTCTAACATCCAGGAAGTTAAATACCTTGTAATGGGGTATAGAACTGGTGCAGGGATGCTGAACTTGCTCTGCCCACACCCATAATATAGAAAATGGGTGTGGCCAGCACAGCTGAGGCCCCCCTCAATATTTGGAGCTCTAGGCAGTTGTCTACTTTGCCTACTGGGAAATCCGTCCCTGCCTCCATAGATATGAAATCTGCGACTGATTGAAGATGTAATATTTTGAACAAATGCCCAAAGGCAAAATTCATAGGTCTATTAGGATTTTCTGGTCATAGTAAGGTAATTTGGAGGTGAGGTTATTATTATGAGGTGCTAGTTTTCCTTTAAATAATTCCAAATAGTGATTGGTTAAATCACTGCATGTCTGGAGCAGCAGAGAGTGAAGAGAATTTCCCATAGATGGTACAAGCATCCATTAAACACATCAGTACACAATAATTCACTGAGTTCACAGTGAGAACATTTAAATAAATGGAAATGGTATAAGAAAACATGCCTATATAATGTGGTAGCAATGCAGCTTAACCAAGTCAATCTATTTCTATAAAACAAGTCAGTATGCATTATAGAACACAGTGAAACATCTAATGAAATCATCTATGCTGAAAAGTTTTCTCAAGTAGAAACACATTTGAATTCTGTTTTATATGCTAATGAATGCAGCAGCCTTTTGATGCATAAGTATGTCTAGAATATTCTTCTTTTTAACTGATGGATGCAATTTTATTTATTTTTTAGACACTTTTGAGCATGCAGTTAGACAATACTATGTTACTAAGTCAATATACTATCAAAATGTATCTTCAACATTTTAAACTCTTGGATGCTACAGATGTCTCCATCGTATTGCTTCCTAATGTATTGTAGATGTCTGGCATCCAAAGGGGTTGAACAATAATTCATAGCAGTATACATTAATATATATATATAAGAACAGGGGTAGATTCACTATGCGGTGATAAAGAAGATAAAGAGTTCCAAAGTTGAAAAAATCTTAGTTCATAGGCTCCATAGAATAACATAGGAATTGGAGAAGTGATAAAGTGGAGAAGTCATCTCCACTTTATCACTTCTTTATCTCCACTAAGTGAATCTCCCCCTTGGTTTTTAAACACGTTGGAGGAGATGAACTAAGGTGTGATAAAGAAGTGATAAAGTGGAGATGACTTCTACTGTGATATCACTTCACCAGTTCCTATGTTATTCTATAGAGCCTATGCACTAAGATTTCTCCAACTTTGGAGATAGGCTCCATGGAAGAACATAGGAACTGGAGACGTATTATCACTGGAAAAGTCACTGCCAGTTTATAACCTCTTTATCACACTTTAGTATATAACCCCCTGTTATGTCAGATTAAAAATTCCGTACCTTTAACCAGCAGAGCATTACATCATTACATACCAGCAGCAGAGAATTACATAGTTATAGACTGAAATTACCTTGGAGCTTTCTTTATATATATATATATATATATATATATATATATATATATATATATATATATCATCTTTATTTGATTACAAGCTTTAAATCAGACGTGTACAGTACGCAAATACAAGCAAAATTCCTTTGGTGGCATATACAAAACTGTGTGGAATAGCAAGTGGAATAAGTAATACAATAAAAGAAAGTTAGAGACTGGGCTCTTTTCTGTGGTCTAAAACAACTAGCTCATGAATGGTGTATAAGGAGGAAAGAATTAGAAGATGTAATTAAGGAAGATCTAGCCATGGAAAATACCCACAATATCACTTCTTGAATAAGGTGAGTTTGCTGAACTTGTAAATATCTGGCACATTCTAAAACCACACCTACTTTGTTCTTAATGCTCTTTGAAACATACATATCTAACAAAGAAAATGAAAAATACAGAAAAAACGCGCAATTCATTATTTATTACTCAATCAGAAATTAAAGGGTTAAAATCGCCATTTAAATAAATGGGAATTTTTATTTCTCAGACTTACAACACACCAAAAAAACATACGTCCATAATCTGATCCACAGATTTAAAAGCAACTTTTATGATAGTGCATAAATATAAATGTACAAAATACCTCCAAAGAAGATTTTCATGTATTCATTCACTATAAGGAGAGACTTGTATTATGGAGACGCAGACCAGTAGATGTAACTATGTAGCAGCACACCGATCAATGCATTTTGTACATTATGCTCTTAATCTCTGATCATGATTAAGAGCCTAATGCGCTTAATGAGGGGTAAGACTCTGTGGCTGAACTTGATGTGGTTGGTGTTAGTAATAGTAGCAGTAATGGTGAAGCAGCCGGAGAGGTAGAGGAAACATTTGACAGCATCCACACTAGCGGTCAAGGGAGCCCACACCATTCCTCTGACCCTGGGAGTCCTCCCCTTCCCTTCACTATAGTGTCCAAGTGGAACATGATCCTGAAGAGGCCGGAAATGGTGTTGGGGGAGGAGAGCAGGAGCACAGATCAGCTGCTTGTGCCTGCTGCTACTGCTGCTAGTCTGCCTTCTTCTTCAGGACAAAAGGAAATGGCAAGTGTGACATTAGGGGACCCTCTGTCACATAGCTCATCACCTCCTCCAAGCAGCAGTGAGATGTCTGTAATAGAGCAGCAGCAACAACAGCAAGTACGGACTAGTGGTGGTAGGGATGATGATGCTGGAGAAGCGGGGTGGAAGAGACATTGATGGCCTTTTTAGCAGAAACTGCGAAAGAATGGGAGACAGGGATGAGGATGGACATCAACACCACCACTACCAATGACATTTTGGAATTAGAGGAATTTGCAACAGCTCTAATTCCTTCTGATGCTGAGATGTAAGGGCAGCAGGATGCTGAGGAGCAGGCTAGAGTGCCACAGACCACCATGGACACAGTGGGAATGGGGTCAACAAGTGATGTGAGACTAGAACAGGTTCCAAGTACCAGCAGTAGCAATACTCCTGATCCTAGTTGCATTGCTGAATCTGAGGCAGTAGCAGCAACAGTAGCAACATCATCCACTGCCACAGACAATGAAGGGGAATGTGGAGGACAAAAAGAAAGAGGCCATTCTTCTCCATCTGTTCCCTTCCCCCTGAAGTCATCATGGGTGTGGGACTATTTTTCTCTTTGGCAGGCACAGTGCAGTCATCAGCAACAGCACTGTGAACAATTTTTGTCAAGTCAGTGAAAAGAGGAAAGGAGGGAACACACGTTGGCACAAGCGCCCTGATATCACACATGAAACACAGACACCATGACATTTATGTCAAACATGTTAAAGACAAACACCCACCACAGAAATCAAGCACCACTTTTGCTGTCCCAGACTCTCCAGAAAGGCAACAAAATGTGAGGCAGAGATCAAAGAGGAGAGACTGGAAGTTCCAGGACAGGTGAAACAACTAGCTCACCATCACATTCTAGGGTAACTACATCTTCTGCTACTCCACCTCGTTCATTATCTCCCCTGCCAAATGTTGATGTTAGGATGTGGCAGTTCGTCTCTACCCATTGCACACTCTCTGGTGCACTGACCACACTTGCCAGAGTACGCGGCCGGTCCTTAACCCCTAGAGTGCCAGCTACTTACGCCGTACGAGTGGACACAGCTGTACCTGCTGTGCCACGCTCGTACGGCGTAAGAGTGAAATGCAGTCACTGCATGAGCCGGTATAACCGGCATGCAGTGGCCGCATTAAAAAAAAAAAAGCCCCTGGCACTCATGGGGAGGCATGAGGATCACTCCTCATGCCTCCCCAGTTATTGATCTCCCAGCCGATCGGGCTGGGAGATCAATAAAGACAAAGGAGAAACAAAGTTTCTCCTTCCCCCTCTCTCCTACCCGAACTTCCGGGTAGGAGTGGGCGGGACCGGGGGAATCCTCCAAACGTCATCGGTGACATGGTCACCGATGACGTTAGGGAAGTTTCCCCGATCCTGTTCACTCCTACCGGTGGTAGGAGTGAAGGGCAGGAGATCTCTTGCTCTCCTGCGGTCGCATCATTGATCTCCCAGCCTATCGGCTGGGAGATCAATGACTGGGGAGACACCAGGAGGGGTCCTGATGTCCCCCACGAGGTCTGAAATGTCTGAAAAAAAAAAAAAAAAAAAAAATAATAAAATTAAAGTAACCCTGTGAGTGCCACAGGGTCCCAGCACATTGCTTTGCAATGTGCTGGAGACCCCTGTTGCACTCACAGGGTCTATTCTTTGGGGGGGATTTTTTTTTTTTTTAAGACCTCATTGGGGGGATCAGGGGGGATCCTGATGCCCCTCAATGAGGTCTATAATTAGAAAAAAAAAAAAAAAAAAATTAACCCTGTGTGTGCCACAGGTGGGGGTCCAATGCACCCCCCCCCTCCTGTGGCACACACAGGGCTTTTATCATTATTTTGTTACCAGAGATTGTTGGGGGGCCATCAGGATTGCTCCTGATGGCCCCCCAACAAGCTCTGATTACAAAGTAATGATAAAAAAAAAAATTAACCCTCTGAGTGCCACAACGGTCCAATGCATTGCTTTGCAATGCGCTGGAGACCCCGGTGGCACTCACAGGGACACTTTTTTTGATAACTTTTTTTTTTTTTTTTTGTAAGACCTCATTGGGGGGATCAGGGGGGTTTGTATACCCCTCAATGAGGTCTATAATAAAAAAAAGTAAATAAAAAAAAAATTAACCCTGTGTGTGCCACGGGGGGGGGGGGCAATGCAGCCCCCCTTCTGCGGCACACACAGGGCTTTTATCATTACTTTGTTATCAGAGATTGTTGGGGGGTCATCAGGATTGGTCCTGATGGCCCCCCAACAAGCTCTGATTACCAAGTAATGATAGAAAAAAAATTAACCCTCTGAGTGCCACAAGGATCCAATGCATTGCTTTGCAATGCGCTGGAGACCCTTGTGGCACTCACAGGGTCACTCCGTTTGTGGACATATATATTTTTTTTTACTAAGACCTCATTGGGGAGGGATCAGGGGGTCCTGATGCCCCTCAATGAGGTATATAATAAAAAAAAATAAATTAAAAAAAATTTAACCCTGTGTGTGCCACTGGGATAGGGGTTCAATGCAGACCCCCTTCCTGTGGCACACACACAGGACTTTTTATCATTACTTTGTGATCAGAGCTTGTTTGGTGGCCATCTGAATACAAAGTAACGATAAAAAAATTAACCCTTTGTGTGCTACAGGGGCCCAATGCATTGCTTTGCAATCCACTGGACACCCCTGTGGCACCCAAAGGATTATTTTGTTTTCCCCTTTTATTTTTTATTTAGACCTCATTGTATGGGTTCTGATGCCCCCAACGAGGTCTACACAAAAATATTGGGGGAAAAGCCCCAAAAAATGCACGTGCCACAGGGGGGGTCCGACGCAGTGCTTTGCAATACGTTGGACCCCCTGTAACACACACACACACTTTTTTTTTTTTATTATTATTCTGTTTTTTGACCTGGATGGGGGACACCAGGAATGTTCCTGACACCGCCTCCCCAACGAGGTATGAATACAAAATAATAATTAAAAAAAAACAACTCTTTGTGTGCAACAGAGGGTCCAACGCATTGCTTTGCAGTGCATTGGGCACCCTTGTGGCATGCACAAAAAATGCCTCCGATTCCCCCCCACACATACACATGTACCGTATTCCCCTGCCTGGTTCCACAGCCAACTGGCAGTCCCATTCCCCAGCCTGACCCCCAGCCTGTTTCCACTGCCTATTGGTAGACTCAAAGTACCAGTATGCACTAGATTCAGGCTGGGAATCAAACTTTGTATGAGGGGGACATACAGTGCACACTGGTAGTCACAGATCTCCCATACACACTCTCAGACACTGCCCCACCATCTCCACCATCCTTGCTCCTCTGCTCATACCCACACACACTGCCTAATCCCTCACCCTCCCACACTGTTACACTGGTAGTCACAGGTCCGCGCGTACACTGGCTGACGCCCTAGCTTCTTTCATCTGTTAGCCATAAAATCACACATACACTGTTTGCTTTCCCATTCCTATTTCACTGGTAGCTACACTCCTGTCACTCAAATTGGTATGTCAACCCACAGCAGTTGAGTACCATTTTTCTTAGGCTGGCAAGAAGTCCTCCTAGGAAATCCCACGCCATTGAACCATTTTAGTATCTTTGAAGTGACTGAAGTGTAAAAGAAATGTTTGTTTGTTTTCCTTTAGCACCACATTCTGGAAATAGTTGTGCCAACTAACTTAGGGGTAAAAAGGCAAGTGACCCCTCATTAGATGCGGCATGTTGTCTTCTTTCCAAAATGGTATAGTTTATCTACCTTTTCTTCACTTCTGAAGGTGTTATAGCCATTTTCGTAGAGGCAAGTCAGGTTTGAGAAAATGTTAGAAACATCAGTTTGTAGTAGGTGTAGTTTTCTACTTCTAGCACTCCCTAAGGTAGTTCAGCTCATACCAATGGGGTGTCGTTTGACTCCTAAGAGCTTTAGCTAACGAATGCAGTTGAAAATTCCATGGTTTTCACAGAGCTCCATACATTTGAAGGGGCAGAAATGTAAGAAAATGCCTTTTTTTTCATTAGCGCCACCTCCTGGAAGCATTTGTGCATGCCAGCCTTTGGGTATGAAGGCAAGTGACCCCTCATTAGATGCGTCAGGTTGTTTTCTTTCCAAAATGGCATTGTTTTCTACCTTTCCTGCATATCTATTATGGTTATAACCATTTTAGTGCAAGCAGATAATTTAAGAAACAAAAGTGTCAGGTTTACGTACGTGTTCCTAGCACCCACATATTGTATGTTAAGCCACACAAATGGGCTACCATTTTTCTCATGTTGGTAGCAGGTACTGAATACAGCAGGAAATGTTATGGTTTTCAAAGATTTTAGTATCTTTGAAGTGGTGGAAATGTAAAAAAAACATGTATTTATTCCCATAGCGCCACCTTTTGGAAATATTTGTGCACTTCAGCCCAGGGGTAGAAAGGCAAGTGACCCCTCATTTGATGCGGGAGAATGTCTTCTTTCCAAAATGGTATACCTTTTATACCTTTCCGTCATTTCTCTAACAGTTATGAACATTTTAGTACAAGCAGCCATTTTCGAAGAAGCAAACAGGTAGGTGTAGTTATGCTTTTCTGGCACCCCTAAGGTATGTCGATTCATTCCAATGGGGTGTCATTTTTCTCCTAAGAGCACTAGCTAATGAATACAGTTGGAAATTCCATGGTTTTCACAGATTTCCATACAGATGAAGGGGCAGAAATGTAAGAAAATGCCATTTTTTTCCTAAAGTGCCACCTTCTGGAAGAATTTGGGCACAACAGGCTTGGGGTAAGAAGGCAATTCACCCCTCATTAGATGCGCCAGGTTGTCTTCTTTCAAAAATGGTATGGTTTGTGTAGCCTTTCTTCACTTCTCTAGTTGTTATAACCATTTTTGTACAGACAAGTAATGTTTGAGAAAATGTTAGAAAAATAAGTGGTTGCAATAGGTGTAGTTTGGTACTTGTAGTGCCCACTAAGGTAGGGGAACTCATACCAATGAGGTGTCATTTTTCTCCTAAGAGCACTAGCTAATGAATACAGTTGGAAATTCCATGGTTTTCACAGATTTCCATACAGATGAAGGGGCAGAAATGTAAGAAAATGCCATTTTTTTCCCCAAGTGCCACCTTCTGGAAGCATTTGGGCACAACAGGCTTGGGGTAAGAAGGCAATTCACCCCTCATTAGATGCGGCAGGTTGTCTTCTTTCAAAAATGGTATGGTTTGTGTAGCCTTTCTTCACTTCTCTAGTTGTTATAACCATTTTTGTACAGACAAGTAATGTTTGAGAAAATGTTAGAAAAATTAGTTGTTGCAATAGGTGTAGTTTGGTACTTGTAGCGCCCACTAAGGTAGGGGAACTCATACCAATGAGGTGTCATTTTTCTCCTAAGAGCACTAGCTAATGAATACAGTTGGAAATTCCATGGTTTTCACAGATTTCCATACAGATGAAGGGGCAGAAATGTAAGAAAATGCCATTTTTTTCCTATAGTGCCACCTTCTGGAAGCATTTGGGCACAACAGGCTTGGGGTAAGAAGGCAATTCACCCCTCATTAGATGCGGCAGGTTGTCTTCTTTCAAAAATGGTATGGTTTGTGTAGCCTTTCTTCACTTCTCTAGTTGTTATAACCATTTTTGTACAGACAAGTAATGTTTGAGAAAATGTTAGAAAAATTAGTGGTTGCAATAGGTGTAGTTTGGTACTTGTAGCGCCCACTAAGGTAGGGGAACTCATACCAATGAGGTGTCATTTTTCTCCTAAGAGCACTAGCTAATGAATACAGTTGGAAATTCCATGGTTTTCACAGATTTCCATACAGATGAAGGGACAGAAATGTAAGAAAATGCCATTTTTTTCCTATAGTGCCACCTTCTGGAAGCATTTGGGCACAACAGGCTTTGGGTAAGAAGTAGTGTTGAGCGAGCATGCTCGGCCGATGCTCGGATCGGCTCGAGCATCGCTCTGCTTGGCACATGGCGGTACTCGTACGAGTACCGCCATGTGCTCGCCCGGCATGTTCGGGTGGCGGGGATCTGTGCCGAAGGAGGCACAGATCTGAAGACGCTCCGCTGGACCACCAGGGACTGGAGGTAGGGGGCATTGCAGAGATGAAGGGGGCATAGCGGAGATGAAGGGGGCATAGCGGAGATGAAGGGGGACATTGCTGAGATGAAGGGGGCATAGCGGAGATGAAGGGGGCATAGCGGAGATGAAAGGGGACATTGCTGAGATGAAGGGGGCATAGCGGAGATGAAGGAGGCATAGCGGAGATGAAGGGGGACATTGCTGAGATGAAGGGGGCATAGCGGAGATGAAGGGGGACATTGCTGAGATGAAGGGGGCATAGCGGAGATGAAGGGGGCATAGCGGAGATGAAGGGGGACATTGCTGAGATGAAGGGGGCATAGCGGAGATGAAGGGGGCATAGCGGAGATGAAGGGGGACATTGCTGAGATGAAGGGGGCATAGCGGAGATGAAGGGGGCATAGCGGAGATGAAGGGGGCATAGCGGAGATGAAGGGGGACATTGCTGAGATGAAGGGGGCATAGCGGAGATGAAGGGGGACATTGCTGAGATGAAGGGGGCATAGCGGAGATGAAGGGGGCATAGCGGAGATGAAGGGGGACATTGCTGAGATGAAGGGGGCATAGCGGAGATGAAGGGGGACATTGCGGAGATGAAGGGGGACATTGTGGAAGAGGGGCATTGTGGAGATGAAGGGGGGCATTGACCAGGCACCCTCCCCTCATCAGAGCAGGGGGTGCCTGGTGTAATGCTCGTGTCACCCCATTCAATTCAATGGGGCTCGGGTGCTCGGCCGAGCACTCGAGCCTCAGGGGGTGCTCGGTCAGAGCACACGAGCACCCGAGCATCGGGGTGCTCGCTCAACACTAGTAAGAAGGCAATTCACCCCTCATTAGATGTGGCAGGTTGTCTTCTTTCCAAAATGGTATGGTTTGTGTAGCCTTTCTTTACTTCTCTAGTTGTTATAACCATTTTTGTATAGACAAGTAATGTTTGAAAAAATGTTAGAAAATTTAGAGGTTGTAGTAGGTGTCTTTTTGCACTTCTAGCATCCCCTGTGGTAGGTGAACCCATACCAATGGGGTGTCATTTTTCTCCCAAGAGCACTAGCTAATCAATATAGTTGTAAATTCCATGGTTTTCCCAGATTTCAGTACTGTTGAAGTGGCAGAAATGTAAGAAAATGCCATTTTTTTCCTATAGTGCCACCTTCTGGAAGCATTTGGGCACAACAGGCTTGGGGTAAGAAGGCAATTCACCCCTCATTAGATGCGGCAGGTTGTCTTCTTTCCAAAATGGTATGGTTTGTGTAGCCTTTCTTTAATTCTCTAGTTGTTATAACCATTTTTGTATAGACAAGTAATGTTTGAGAAAATGTTAGAAAATTTAGAGGTTGTAGTAGGTGTCTTTTTGCACTTCTAGCATCCCCTGTGGTAGGTGAACCCAAACCAATGGGGTGTCATTTTTCTCCCAAGAGCACTAGCTAATGAATACAGTTGTAAATTCCATGGTTTTCACAGATTTCAGTACAGTTGAAGGGGCAGAAATGTAAGAAAATGCCATTTTTTTCCTATAGTGCCACCTTCTGGAAGCATTTGGGTACCACAGGCTTGGGGCAAGAAGGCAAGTTACCCCTCATTAGATGCGGCAGGTTGTCTACTTTTCAGAAATATATAGTTTTATATAGTTATTCCACTGTTTTAGGGTAGTTTTACCACAAAAACCCTAGAATGTGCATTTTAGTTTATAAAGTTGAAAATGTCATTTTGCGCTGCTGGTGATTAGGGCTCTGCGCTAGCCTTGGACTTAGGTAAAACTATACAAATTTGGTATTTTTTTACTCGGGGGACTCTGGGCTTTTTCAAATAATTGAAACTTTTTCAATCAAGGTAAATGTTTTTGATACATAGTATGTGATTTTAGCAAAATGAGTAAATTTTCACTTTTTTTTGTCATTATGACATCATAGATTTTTGCATGATGTAAAATTCTCTTCATGTAAGGTATCACGAGAAAGCGCAATTCGTTCTGAAAAAAACAATATATAGTTTTCCATATTTAACTAAAAATCCCCAGAGGAAATCAAGCCTAAACGGAAGGATAGCAAAAATGTTGAAAAAGTGTCTGGCCTGCAGGGTTCAGAAAATGGCCCGAGCCTCTGGCACTGAAGGGGTTAAGGGGTTAAAGAAAATAGTATTTTTCCTTTACAAATATTTTCGGGCTTTCTGCAAGTCTAGGGCAGAGCTAAATATAACTTTTGGGGAGATGAACTAAAGGGAGATAAGGGCCAGGATGGTGATCGGGTGGCAAATTAATGTCAATAGCATTTCAACAGTATAATGAGTTATTGTTGTACTCATGAGGGTGTGTTTACATGTTAATGTGGGGGTTCACTACATCCACTGAACTCGGAGTTTAGAGTTCACAGCAACTTTGCCAACCTGAAGGTGGGGTCTTCATATAGCTCACTATGGAGGCAGAAGACAGTTTGCTGTCTCTGCTAAAAAGCAGAGACAGCAGCTACCCTCCCTTAACCCTTTCAGTGCCATAAGGATGTGGCTTGCACACCCCTGTGACACTGAAAGGGTTCCAAAATGAGAGAAATGCAGAGAAGCTCTATATCACAGCTTCTCTGCCCTTCTATACTCATGGAACCAGCTCAGTTGTCAATCCACCAACCAGCTGATTCAGGTAAACACTGGAGTCAAAAAATAGAAAAGAGAACAGTGCACAAGATCTAAATGTAGCAGAAAATAATGGATACAGGTAGGAATATGAAAATAAAATTATACTGAGAACAGACAATGAAGAGGCAAACAATAAAACCAAAAAGGGAAAATGAATATAAATTGTATATTATAAAAAGTAAGAAATATAAAAAAATAATAAATACATACATAGATAAACTGGGTGCACTGACAATGTCAGGAACGGCACAAACAAATTGTGACAGAGTACGTCCCAGGGGAAGAAAAGAGGCACGAAAGGAGTGGACTAAACCATATCTACACATCCATAGTTTATAAGGTGACTGGGAGTCAGGTCAAGAGAAGTGAGTGTCTTTCCTGTGATTGTCCAGGTCACCCAGTCTATTTATTTAGTGTTTATCATTTATTTTTTACTTTTAATTATATAATTTTTATATTAATTTCCCAATTTGGTTTATTTGTTTGCCTCTTCATTGTCTGTACATTTTTATTTCCATACCTGTGCATTTATCCATTATTGTCTGCTACACTTAGATTAACCTTATGCGCAGAAACACGGGACTCGCAAGGCACTCAGCGTGCCTTGTGAGTCCTGTTTTTACCTGAATCAGCTAATTGGCAGATAACCAGCTCAGCTGATGAATAGAGAAGGGCAGAGAAGCTGTGATATATATACCTTCTCTGCCATTCTCTCATTCTGGAACCCTTTTAGTTACACAGGGGTGTGCAATCTACTTATGGCACTGAAGGGCTTAAGGGAGTGACGCTGTTTGTGGTGCTAAAGTCTGAGCTGATCCTCTCCGCCACCACCACCACCACCACTGGGCAAGTTGGGGAGCAGAGGGAATGCACTCACACTTTAGGGTTGTCAATATGTTGGCAATGTGTAAGGGAGGGCATCCCTTATAAATCACCAGCAGTTTGTCAATGCTGCATGCTAATGATTAAGTTTGATCCCCCTCCCCTTGCATACTTGGTGCATATGGCGATGGGTTTGTCTAATGACAAAGCGAGATGCTAACCACACCTCACCAGACACACATCGCCACAACATCTCCCCTTAGTGCACCTTCCTACCTCTGCTGCAGCAACAGTCACCACCATTCCCACAGCAAGCTTGAAAGACCCAATAAGGATAAGCAAAATTATTCTGGCAAATTACCATTCATCTGAAACTGCCCTTTCACAAAAGACCTGAAAATAGTTTTGTGAAACAGACACTACTTTTGCATTTTGGTTATCATTTTAACCAATCAGATTAAAGGAAAACTGATGTCCTGAAAAAAATGTCCTTCTGCCTTGGTTCAAGAGATAACATATTTAGACAGTTCTGGATGTCATATCCATGGAGGCAGACATGACATTTTCTGGCAGTTTTCTAAACAAAAGCACCAGAGTGCATGAGCCTACTTAAAGGGATAGTAATACTTAAGTATTACTAATCCGTATAGCAAAGTACTACTGAAAAAAACGTATTGCCCCCAGTGTCATCTCTCAAACCCAGCAGTCAGCATTGTAGCTGACTGCTGGGAAAAAAGTCGTACGACTTTCAGGCAGCTCTCCAGCACAGCCAGATCGCGTTCCTAAAAAAGAAAACTTTCACTGAAATGGTCTTCTATGTGTGCTTGGTTTGCAAGCACACATAGAAGACCGCTTTAGTGAATTTTTTTTTTTTTAATTAGCGCGATCACTGCTCTGCTGCAGAGCCGCCTGATGATCTATGACCGGATTTCCCTTCAGTCAACTAGATTGCTGACTATGGGGAAGGGGGAGGCAGAGGGCAACTTTAGAAGCGATCATCTCTCAAACCATAAAGGTTTGAGAGATGACACTGGGGGCAATGCGTTTTTTTTTGTAGTACTTTACTATAGGGATTAGTAATACTTAAAAGCGCTGCGGAATCTGTGTGCGCTATATAAAATAAAGAATTATTATTAAGTATTACTATCCCTTTAATCATTTAAGTTTCAGAAGGGTATTCAACAAAATGAGTAGTGATAAACTGCAAAATCCACTTGTCCTTAAATGGGAATTATCACCTCTATACAAGTTTGCCTCTGTGTAATGTTCCTATAGCGATAACATGTAATCTGTGTTTTTTAAATTTCATATAATGCAGGCTATGGTGAAATGTACCATTTTAAAAATGAGCCAGTGACGTCACTTCAGGACAGGCTGAGGGTCATTCTGCCCCACAGCCTGTCAATCTTCTTCTGTTCCCCTCCCCAAGTAGCACCTTGTTCCAACCTCCAGCAATGACAGAAGAATTTTCCATGTAAGCTGGAGAGCTCTCTTGCCAATGAGAGAGCTCCAGCTTACATGGAGAAATTCTCCATCATCGAAGGAGGTTGGAACGAGGTGCTACTTGAGGAGAGAACAAATGAAGATTGACAGGCTGCAAGACAGAGCTGTACACGCAGCCTGTCCTGAAGTAAGGCCTGGCTCATTTTTAAAACTGTAAATTTCACCATAACCTGCATTATATTAAAAAAAACAAAGAAACACAGATTACGTTATCACAATAGCAACATTACACAGATACACATTGGTATAGAGGTGATAGGTCCCCTTTACAGGAATATGATTACCATGATCACTGAGCAGAGACAGTTTCCTGTCCGTCAGCCTCTACACACATGACATGGTGACACATGAAAATGATATTTCTTGAACAATGGTCCAAGCAAAACATTCACATGGGCCATTATGATTTCCACGGGGGGGTTATTAGAAGGTGATAGTTCTCCTTAATTATCTAACATAGAAAAACATAGCTTATTCATTTAATTAATGAAAAGAACAGCTGCATGTGGACTTTTACCTTAAGGGAATGCATATATACGTACAATTTTAAGAGTTTGTAAATGAGAAGCATTTTAACCTTTAAGGAAAGCAAACTCTATTCAACCTGGTTCACAAGGGAAATTAAATTATGTGCTGATTAAACAGTGACTTTAATGGTAATATGTGAACTTTAATAAAATGATAATTGAATGCAGGCTTTTGCAAACATGATTAAAACAATTACAGCAGGCAAAACTATATTTAGATATTTTAATGTAAGGGAACATTAATGCATAATAAAAAGTTGCTGACATATGAAAGAGCAAACTTCATTGGGACCAGATATGGCTATGAAATTCCTTGGATTTCTTACCTTGTAATCTGACCTCACCAGTAAGCTGGCAGCCTGTAAACCCAATGCATCATAGTTGATCAAATAAAAAATCCTAAATTTCCTTGCACTTAAATAGCGCTTTTAATCCCTTGAAAGCTAGAATGCATTGGAGACCTCTCTAGCATTCAAGGGGTTAAAATCCCAATTTAATTTAGCAAGAATTGTTATTTTCCCCTATGGTGAAGTTGCTTTACTCCAGAATAATTTCAGTTTGCTGAGAGCAGGAGGAAAGGACTTCTCTCTGATTGGTGCATTCCCCTGAATGATTTGCATTCTCCTTCTCTGCACCAATATATGACTAGCTGAAATCACCCCACTAGACAGTGAACGAAAAATGAATGATGATTGCCAAGAAATATTTGCATGGATTTACATACATGTTTAAAGATTGGCCTAATGTAAACACTACTTGTTTTACAGTAGACCCAGTGTGACCCTATGATAAGTTTAGTTCATTTTAAAGAGAATAAAAACTGACTGTATGTTGTGCTAGTCTTTTGTTTGCAATATAAATCTTTCTATCCCAGGTCATTTTATTATATTTAACAGAGAGGGCATACCACTCTCCCAGTGACATTATATATATATATATATATATATATATATATATATATATATATACAGTAGAATGGTAAATGAATAGGCACTCTCAGGTCTTTTAAATTAAGTCAAAATGATGTTTTATTAAATCAACGTTTCGATTATTTACATAATCTTCATCAGGGCATTGAACCAGTGCACAGTTCTCCCCTAAATACCTTCTATTTGCAAAAATGGCACCAGAATCGGCATCCCTAATCCCTAGTGAAGTCATAGTGCTACAATCAGGCAGATCCAAATACATGACATACATATATATATATATATATATATATATATATATATATATATATATTAACATTTTTGTGCCTCAGTAGTGTCCAACACATTGTAAAGCAATGCATTGGACACCTTTATACCTTTTAACCCCTTGATGCTGGATTGCAAGGTACTTAAAATGTCTCTCTTTATGGGCCCAATGTCTTCGTCTGGCCTGTTGGGCAAATGTTTTAAATGCCTGATCTAAAGCATCTCTACAGGTACTTAATTTGTACACCTATATGGTGATTATATGCAGATCTGCACAATTCTTTCATGGGGTTACATGAGGCTGCAGTTCTGGCCCAGTGCCATTACACACCCGTGAAGTTATAGTGTTGATTTCAATAGATCACAACTGATTGACACAAGTAACACAGTTAGTTTATTTTCAGGTCTTGCTGCTGCTTATTAATGTGTATTTGTTCATGGCACAGTGTGGAACTTTATGCTAATTAGTTTATATACTAAGTAAATATTAATATACATCATGCTATGAATGAAACTAAGCTGAGCCCACACACTACATACCATGTTGGTAATTGGCATACAGTCCAACACTGTGCCATCAAAAGGTAAACGTTCATTTGCCAAAAACAATTTTTTTTAAAGAAAAAAATATAATTCTCTATGAAATAAACCAAACTTTTATTATGTTGACAGGTTTAAAGCGGACTTATCACTAAAAATAAAGTGCCCCCCAAATCATTATGCATATAATGATACGTATATACATACTAGAGTTACTCTGAATAAGTCTGGCGTTATTGATAAATTCAACTCGTTCCCAGAAGCACTAGCAGGCATCAGCTCAGACATCTTGCCAAACAGACATCTGTGCACCTGTGCTGTCCATCCCGGTCTCCTGTAGGAGTCATTGCATTGTACCTTAAGGTACAGAAAGGGACTAACTGCACAGGTGCACAGATACTGGTACAGCAAGATGCCTGACTGAACGAGTTGGATTTATCAATAAAGCTGGACTTATTCAAGGTAATACTAGTATGGATATGCGTATCACTATATGCATAATGATTTGGGTGCACTTTATTTTCGATTATAATTCCGATTTTAATCAATGGAAATTTGGGGATTTTTATTTGTCCCCTACTGTTCTGTTGGTTTGCTCCTCTTGTTTGTTTTGTGCTTAACCATTTGAGGGCCAGTGAGGTATCACATTACAAAGCAATGTGCTGCATACCTCTCTGGCACGGAAAGAAGGATTAAGGCCCAGTATCAAACATCAATGTTAATATATCATCCTATATAATAATTCGCTAGGATGTTTGTCAGAAGCCGTCATGCGCAGTAGAGACTGCCCAAACGCACAGAATGCTGGGAGTTCTGTGCTGGGAGCATTCTGTGCTTTCGGGCAGTCTCTACAGTGCATGACTAAATCGGCTGCTGGACACAGAGCAGGACCGGCCTCTTAACATCACCCAGACCTTGGCCCATGTACACAGCCTTTTACACGAGTATTCAATATAAAACATTTGTCCTGTGCAGGATATTATTATAAGGTTCTAAACCTGGAACTGAAAAAATAAATGATAAGATAGTGAACCGCAGGGTAAAATGCACTATAAAATATGGATTTTAAGTTTGATGAAAAGTTCTGTAATAAAATGATGTCTGAATAAATTTAACATTTAGAAACTTTATAATGCTGGCTGTCTTGAAAATCATATTTGACAAGCCACATTTTAATAACAGTCTTAACAACCCACAGTCAAAGTTAATTGCGTGGCTTGCCAAATAAAAGAAAAGCTGTGATATTTTTTTATGCGTACCTCAAATCCCAGTGACTTTCCTAAGTTTTCTTTAAAAGGTTTCCATGCAACCACGATCTCTGATGCCGTCAGTCCCGTAGCCTTGACATCTATAGGAGCACTGCTGGGTTCTGCAGAGAGTGTGCAAAAAGAAATGTAACATTTCTACAGTTCTACATACTGTTTGGTAATAGATTTACTTTTATTTTAACACATTTCAGTTTCTGGATACGAAACAGGTAGAAAAATACGATAAGATTGAGAGCCCTTGTTTAACCCTCTGAGTGTCAGAAAGGAATCCAAAACATTGCTTTGCAATGAGCTGGGTACCTTTCTGGTAGTGAAAGGGTTAAAGATAAAAAGGTGGATGAATGTAATTCTTTCAAGGAATGCACTGGAGACATTTGTAACATTTAACCCTTTGAGTGCCAGAGGGGTATGGAATGCATTGCTCTGGCACCCAAAGGGTTAAGGGTTCAAAAACCCAATTTAAATTGACAGTAATTTTTAATAACAAAAATAATATAAATAAATAAATAAATATATATATATATATATATATATATATATATATATATATATATATATATATATATATGTGTGCACATACGCACATATTACAGGGTTTACATTTCTGAGTTAACCATGATCTGAAATTGCATGGTGACACTGTTGCTAGAGAAGTCTATGGACAGCTCTGGTTACTTGACCATAAATCCCCAATAGGATGTTCTAGCAACTGCACCACTGTAATATATCAGGCCATAGAACGAATGCACCCAAAACATGTACGTTAGAGTTGTAATAACTTCTGAATAACATATCTGACAGCATTAGCATGAGTGGCTTTGTTTTACTCAGCATGTTAAATTCTACAAAATATTTTTTTTTTCAATTTTAAGCATTACTATCCCTTTAAATCAATGGGGATTTGACCTGTCCTATCTACTATATCTTACATTATTATGGGGTATTGGATACATCTTTTAATATAAAGAAATGTTGGAAGCCATATGATATAGTCATTTTAGAACTTACCTAAAATGGGATGACTTGGTGTGGAAGGCAAGCCTGAACATATTTTGGCCAAACTGCGCAACAAAACCTCATCTTGGAATAAGAGATTAAAAAATGTGGCTAATGATGAATGCTATACACAAGGTTAAAGGGATATTATTGTTTAGTTATTAAAGCAAAATCAAGACTTCTTCATTTTTTTTTATACTAATGTGTATCAGTAAAACGCTATTAAACTTTGCCATTTTACATTTGTACTCTAATAAAGTTCCCCCCTCCCGCCCCTTTTATTTACCTCAGCAGCCTCCCCTCAGATCTGGAATCTGGTCCTGGAAGAAGACGGATTGCAGGGAGGGACAATCCTCTCTCTTTCAGTATAGGGAAAGCCTGTCAGGTTTTTCCTTATGCTGGATGAAGATTGTCCCTCATCGCATTCTGTTCGGACCGGCTTGCTGAGGCTGCTGAGGTAAGTAAAAGGGGCGGGAGGGGGGAACCTTATTAGAGTATAAATATAAAATGCTCATTGGGCACAAGTAGGTCTTTAGCAGGTGCAGTGCAACCACGTGAACCCAACCCTTTGATTATATGGAACCTCAATTCCTCACCAAGGTTCTCATGATACCCCAGAACTTTGTACTGTACAATTTAGCTCTTGGACACCTACAGTTTTACCACTGCAGTCAAAAAACTGTCTCACATGATAGCAGCCTTTATGTAGCTATTTTATGACTAATCAATAAAATGACTATTTTTTCAGAATCACTCTATGAGCCTTATGTATAAACAAAAAAGATGGACAATTCTGGAGCAAACCAACTGCACCTTCAGAGGTAAATGGAAATTCCCAATGATTTCAATGGTGTTTTTTAACCGCTTGAAAGCACACTGAAATACTGACTATGGAAATGTATGTGTCCCCTATGGGCTAGCAGGTTGGCTTCAGAATTGCTCCAGATCTTTTCAGTGTCTACTTGTGACCTGCATTAACCCTCCCACCACACACACACACACTTACAGGACCTATGACAATCAGAGAATTTTAATGCTGGGGAATAATTGATTAGGAACGTCTTATTTCGGGGTTCCTCACCTTGGGCTGCCCAAATTCTCAGTATTCTAGAAAGGAACAACTTGATTCATGTGGTCATAATTGTTGGGGGGGGGGGGAGGGGGTAGTGAGATTACCCTGTCTACACAAATGTACCTGCTCCTTCAACCAATATTAACCGGGAACAATTTAATGCAAGGGAGACTAACATAATCCAATAATATTTTCTTATATTTGAGACCTTCCTTTGCAATTTTGTTTGGGGCTTCAGGAACCTTTAACAGTTTGAGTGCTTGAGAGGAGTCCAATACATTGCCAAGCAATGAAGTGGACACTGGGCACTGATGGGGCTAAAACAGCCCAAATACCAGGTACCAACAATTATTCACCCTTTGAAAGCCGGAGAAGTATCCAAAGCACTCCACTTCTCTGGCACTCAAAGGGTTAAACAACCTATTTCAGTATATGATTGGGCTCTTTTTAATTTCATATTTACAGTTATCCCTTTTTTTGCTTGAGGAACGTACAGTGTATTGTTTTGTGATGCATCAATCACCTCTCTGGTTCTCAAAGAGTTAATAGCAAAAAATGAAGGGGTCCAACAACTCTATTCTTATCTTACTGGATAACAGTGGCCATGACTGAAGATGTTAGCAGTCACCAGTTCAGTAGAACATTGGATCTGATTGTAAGGGGTGCAGGATCATGTACATCAGATTGGCCTCCTTAGAGTGCAGTTGTGACAGTGCCTGCAGATACATCCCTGACAGTAACCTACTTGGAATAAGGGTGAGAGTAACCACACCTGCTCATTTGTTGTTTTTTTCGTACATTATGAGATCTTTCATATATTCTGTCTGGTTTAATGGCAAATAAAGTAAGAGAAGAAACACCTGTCTCGGAAAACCAGTTTTGGGTCTTTGGAAACTCCTGACTGGCACTCAAAGGGTTAAACAAATACTAATTTATATTTTTTCCTCATAAACTGAAAAATCTTTGAAAAAAAACAGTATTAGCATGTTGGATTTTACTCTGTTCTGAGATTTAGGATGTGATGTGCAAAAAGACATCATAATGCAAAATGTTGGAGCAAAAAGGTGGTGAAGGAAGGTATTATCAGCGGTAAGTTCGTCATATTTAAAAACTAGTGTACAAGCACATTTATACAGACCAAGGTCCAGGTGATGTTAACCCTTTGAGTGTTAACATCACCCGCGTTGCGTACCTCTCTGGCACTCAAAGGGTTAAGAGATCGGTCCTGTTCTGCGTCCTGCCGCCGACGCAGTCATGCACTGTAGAGACTGCCTGAAAGCACAGAATGCTCCCAGCACAGAACTCCCAGCATTCTATGCTCCCAATATTCTGTGTGTCGGGCATTTTCTACTGAGCATGACAGTTTCTGACAAACATTCTAGCAAATTATTATGTAGGATGTTTTGTCAAGAATTCAAAATGGCAGTAAGATGAACTTGATGAATATTGCCCTTAAAAATTCTCATGTTAAATGTCTTTGATTTTGCCTTTAAAATGACAAATTCTCAAAGAAACAAAGAAGTTTTACCAGTTAAAGCAGAACTACCACCCAATATAAAGTCACCCCCCAATAATTAATAGGTATATGGTGACATGCTTCTTAATAGTGTTATTATCTACTAAAAGTACCACAGTTTGAAGCAATCCTGTTTCTTCATAGACCGACGACCAGTCTTGCATGCAGGCATCTTGGGTTAGAAATGTCTGCGTGCCTGGCCTGTCTGTCCCAGTCTCATCTAGGAGGCATTGCATGGAGCCAAAAGGCACTGGAAGGGACTGACGGCGCAGGCGCCCAGACGGCTCTACAGCAAGAAGCCTGGCCGTCAGTCTCTGTAGAAACAGGATTACTTCAGATTGTGGTACGTGTGGCAGATAATAACACTATTAGGAAGCTAGTAACCATATGTATAATTATTGGGGGGAGATTTTATATTGGGTGGTAGTTTCGCTTTAACTCCATAATACTGCTTCTTACTCCTATCTGCTAACTTTAATCCAATGCGTTGTGTACCCCTCTGGCACTGAAAGGGTTGATTTGTCTTCTGTAAATTTAGACCATTTTTATTTTATCAGAAAAGGTGACGTAAATCAGTCACAAAAGTGAAGGCTAAAAAAATGTTTTATTTTTTCTGAAAATACCTTACAATATGCCAGTAGATTAAACCAAACCCACTTTTAAGACGGCTTTTTCCCTTTGACGGAGATGGTGGAATTGGATGTAAAGAATGACGGCAATATGTCTGAGAATTGAAGGACTATTGCATAAGAAATGTATTCAGACTGATTACGGACAATTTCAGTTACTACAACTTTTTGAACGTCTCCACCTTAATGGCCATTCTAAATGAAATAAGCTACTGATCAAGTTTAGAAGCCCGATAAAGTCACCTTACATTAAATTTGCACATTTAACATTTTTGTGTATTACTGTCTATGAGGCTGATGTACTAGAAACCCCTTGCTCTCAGTACCTAGGGAATCCAGCTGAACCCTTTTGGCCCAACAAGGCCAAAACGTACGTTGGGGGTTAGTTGGTGTTCTCATGCAGAGGGGACTTGCCTGTCATTTTGGAGCTGGACCGCCCTTTTGGATGGGATTACTCTAATATGTACATGGAAATTTCTCCTCTGTAATGGCACTAGAGAGCTAAAACGTGATGCTTCTAAGCGGTGATTAGAACAGGCCATTGTGCTGTTGTTCGTCCTCAGAAGCCTCTCACATTTTGTATGCTAAAAACGGCAGATCAATTCTGGAGGCAAACCAAGTGCACCATAGAGAACAATGAAATATGTCTTTTGAGTTTGGGGTTTTAACCCCATGAATACTAGAGAGGTCTTTTAGCCCCAGGGGAAGGAGATTCATATCTCTTGAAACACAGGAGAATTGTAGCATGAAGTTTAAGTCCAGAGAGCTACTGGCACAAGGGTAGAATGCCAAATAGGACACAGATTCACCTCTAGTGAAGAGGGTGAACAGAGTGAGTATTGTTTGTGAGTTACACCTTCCCCTCTTATGTAACCCTATTAGTTAAGTCTCAGAATGCCATCTATATAGCCCTAGAGCACACTGGATCCCAGAATCAAATGTGACAACCATACTAGAGAACACACAGGCCGGGCGGGATTTACATCCAGGAAGCCCCTAGGCAAGACACTCTAGGCACCCTTAGCGCCACTTGTGGTCTCCCCACCACTGTTCACATGACTCCGCCCTCAGTCCCATCCACTGTTTCCTGGAGCAGAAAGTCACCAAAAATATCCTTGTCCTATATGTCCTAAGGGCAAAAAAAAAAGTTTAACCCCTTCGTTTCTAGAGAGCTCTCCAAAGCATTTCTCCACAACATATTGGGGATCTTTCTAGCATGCAAGGGGTTAAATAATGGCCTGTAAAGAGGTATAAAGGTGTTGCAGGAACACCAATTACTCTGGCCACGTCCACAACTCAAAATATGGGTGTGGCCAACACAGCTGAGGTATCCTTCAAATCTGGAGCGCTATGCAGTTGCATACTTTGTCTCTTGGGAAGTCCGCCCCTGCACATAGACGCTAACTGGTGAATAAGAAGCATTGAGATGTCTCAATATTCACAGCAGTCGCAGGTATAAGATCTTCCATTCAACGTACTTCATTGCATCAGTTTTTCATTATCATTTTCATATTTACCATAATTTGAGTTATTTTACAAAAAATATTTGTTAGGGCTTGATACATTTACTCTTATAAAACTTTTCTTCATTGTAGTTTGACACTATTTATTTATTGTGAAGTTGTCTTGCACATGAGAGCGACTGAGCCTACTAATTGTCTGGTTTATTAGTGTATTGTTTCTAATCACTGACACAATTTTCTTTGTCATTGTTTTAACTTCTATTTAATTGTGTATTTTATGATTAGATTTCATTATCCTTTTGTGTATCAATTTAATTAATGTTTTTATTGCTGTAACACATTACTTATTCATATATTTGATTCTGAGTGGTGTATAATGTCTTAACAGGGCTTCCTTATATGCTTTAGCAATGGTAAAGGTTACAATATGGCTCCTTCTAGGTAAAATGCAGCCATTTTAACTTGTGGATTACAATGTCTGTTTCAAGTGACTTTCAATTCATCTCCATTTACCTCATCTGCATTTTTGTTTTTGTCACAGTGTTCCTTCATCTATCATACATTATCATTAACCATCCAATGATTGATCTTTGATTACTTTTTGATTATTCATCCTCTTCCTCATTTATTGAACCCTAGCAGCACTTTTTCTCTTGGGCTGTTGGCACCAGTTGAGGCATTGGGGGCTCCCTCTCTCTCTCTCTCTACATATATATATTTATATATATTATCTTTAAATGTAGGTTATGTATTCTTTTGTTTTTTTTTCATGTATGTGAATTTTTGTGTTTATGTGCATACATCTCAGTGTTTTCTGTGATTATATAGGGGTCCAGTTTTGCTGGGTTTTTGCTTATTTTCTATTTATAGAATAAATAGTTTTTACTTGTATATCATATTCCTTGATCTGTGTCTATACATTACATCTTTTATGAAGGTCGAGTGACAATATGGAATCCTTTCTATTTTCTTTGTTCTATATGTGCTTCCTTTGTACATAAAGAAGAAAATAATGTGTTTAAGTTGTCAGCCATAGCCTTATGCTCACAAACACATTTTTCTTGCTCTCTTTTGTTTTACATTTTCACATTTTAAATTTTAGATGGTTAATGATTATTGCTTGTTTGCAAATTTTATTTTATTTGTTACATTTTATAAAAGATGCATCTGACCCTTCCGACTTAACCCCTTAACGACCCTTGACTGCCCTGGTAGGTCATGGGTAAAAGTGACTGAACGACTCATGACATACCAGGACTGTCATGGATTTCAGGGCTCCCCATGCGGCTGCACGCCGTTCGGGGAGCCCTGAGTCGGATCACAAAAAAAAAAAGTTCCATGCTCCTTTAGTGACCGCCAGGTGCCTGCACGGCCGGTCGTTAAGGAGTTAAACACTTTAAAAACTTGCTTCTTGTATTTCCCTGCAAACCTCTTTATTAAGCCACATTTGTCTGAATTTGCTCCCCAATGTTATAGATTGACGAGTATATTTTTCTAAGAGCATTTTAAACAAATTCAATCTTTCTTGTACATTCTTATCTTTAACCCTTTGAGTGCCAGAGTGATATGGAATGCATTGCAGAGCAATGCATTCCGTGCCACTCTGGCACTCAAAGGGTTAAAGATTACATCCCACTGAATGTCCTTTTAGCATTGTAAAATTAGGCTTTTTAAAATGTAATGTTTTGGTTAACCCTTTGTTAAGGGGTTTCTCATAACAAATTTCTAAGGATACTATATTGTGGTCACTGCTGTCTAAATGTTCCTTTACCTGTATACTGTTTACCATGTCAGAATTGTTTGAGAGCACTAGGTACAACAAGGGCTCTTTTCTAGTTGACTCATCTACTAGTTGGGACAAGAAATTGTCATATGCTATATTTAAAAAAATATTTCCCTTTGTTGTGCTGGAAGTCATATTCTTCAAGTCAATTTCAAGGTAGTTGAAATCTCTCATAATTATAACATTTCCTGACAGAGAAGTATTTTCCATTTGCCGTACCAGTTGGGGTTTATCATACTCCCCAATATTAGGTGTCTTATAGCAAATTCCCATTAACATCTTTTTATTATGTGTGCCTCCAGTTTGTATTTCAACCCACAAGGCCACTTCATTCTCATTGGACTCTTCATTCTTCCCTTATTCTAGGTTTTAAGGCATGCTTTACAGGCATACCACCTCCCCCCTTTTTTAACCCTATCCTCTTAAAAAGCAAATAACCCTCTAGATTGACTGCCCAGCCATGTGTATCATCTAACCATTTTTCATCACACCAATTAGATCATACTGGTCATGCACTACAATCAATCCCAGTTCCCCCATTTCACCAGCTAGATTACGAGCATGTGCATACATTTTATGTTATTGTCATTGTAAGAATTGCATTCTTTGAAATATTTATTTGATTTTTATCAGGCTGAAACTTAGGCACCTACTTATTACATGAACTAGCCCATAGCCCGTCTTCACCCGATGCCTCTTCTCTAATCACATTTCATAATTTACACTGTCTTCCACATCCTGTGTTATATCATCCTCTCCCATTCTTCGTTTAAAGTCTCCTCCAGTCCTCTAACCATTCTAACCGCTAGAACCGCAGTGCACTTTCTGCAAAGGTGAAACCAATCTTGACTATAAATATTACCCTCAAGGGAAAAGGACAGCCCAATGCTCTAGAAACCCAAACCCCTCCTGCTTACAGCAAGGGCGAGATGTTCAGAAAGTGGTGGTAACTGAAATTGTCTGTAATCAGAATAAAAAAGTTCTTACTCCATAGTCGGTCAATTATCAGACGTTTCCATCATTCTTTGGATCCAGTTCCACCATCTCCGTCAAAGGGGAAAAACTGTCTTAAATGTGGGTATGGTTTAATCTAATATTATATTGTAAGGTATTTAAATAAAAAATATTCATTTCAACATTACTTTTTTGTTTGATTAATGTCATTTTTTCTCGACAAAATAAAAATGGTCTAAACTTGAAGAAGACAAATTAAAGTACTGTTAGCAGGAGTGAGAATCTATTTGTCATTTCAAAGACAAAAAATGTCTTTGTTTCTCTGAAAATTTTTGTTTCAAAGACAAAATCAAAGACATTTTTAACATCAGAATTTTAAAGGCAATGTTCATCAAGAGCTTGTTACCATCAATTTTAATTATTTAGACACATTTTCAAACTTGATGGATTTACTTCTGAAAATATTGTCCTTCTTTTACCACTAATTCATGATCTGACAATTTTTTCATTATGACGACTTCTTGACCATCTCACCCCAAGTCTTTAGCCACGCATTTAATGCCCTAATCTCCCATTGCCTTTCTGATGTAAAGTGTGGCACAGGTAGTATTACAGAAAACCTACTTTAGAGGTCCTTTGCTTCAGTTTATAATCTAAATCCTTGAAATCCTTCTTAACGGACCTCCATTTTCCACTGACATTGTCACTGATGTCAACATGTACCATAGCGGCCAGTTCATACCCAGGAAAACGCAACACACACAGAAGGGGCACTTATTTAAAAAACACAAATTCTAAACGATTGTCGCGCATACAACCAATTTAGAGCAACAGGGGATTACTAAATCCTTTCATCAGGGTGTTAGAAACTATAGTTTCTAACACCCTGATGAAACGATTTAATAATCCAGAAACACGCTGGTGTATTGTAATACTGTGAGTTTTATAATTACTTTTAATTACTATTAATAAATTATATCTCAATAATCTAGATCATTTGGCTACGAGATTTATAAGACAAAGGACTCCAAGGGAGACGGCTGTACAGGGGCAGGTTTATGTATCCCCTGTTGCTCTAAACCAGTTGTATGCACTACAATCGGTATTTACATAGCTGTGAGTAATCTTATTCTCTCCTTAATCCATTGAGAATTTGTGTTTTTTAAATAAGCTCCCCTTCTGTGTGTGTTGCATTTTCCTGTTTCTCTCCTTTTTTGATGGTGGATCGTAAGGGAGCAGCTACATTGAAATACATCTGCGTGAGGGCATTTTAATATTCCCCTCTTGCTCAGAAGCCACAAAAGTTTTGAATGTGGCCACAAAAAAACATGAGTGCATTATAGTACTGTATACACTGATATCAGTCCAAGAACGTATATACCCTATAAGCACCTCCCTACTCTTCTTAGTTCATACCCAGCCCCTACCAACAATCTCTCAACCCGATCTGCCACATGTTGAACCCAATGTGTGTCTCCAACACTACACCAATAAACCTTAGTGCATCTCTCTCATAGTCGTAGGCAGCTTTCTGACCTTGCACAGGAAAATAGGAGACCAAATCCAAAGCAGCTGACTGACAATAAATAGGTTGGAGATATCTTAGTGCACAGGCTCCTTAGAATAACATAGAAATTGGAGAGGGCATTACACTGGATAAGTTATCTCCTATTTTTCACCTCTTCATCACACCTTGGTGCATAACCACCACAGTGTCCATTTTGCTTTAATAAATTCAAGATGTTCTCAATTATTGTTTCACTTTAAAAAACAAACTTATGGAAAGGAAAAAAAAAACAGTGGAACTATATTCATTTTTTCCGTTGCTGCAGGTTAAAAGGACAATAGAAAACTAGAGCAATGAGGAAAATGATTTATGAATGTTCTAGTGTCTTTGCACTAACTCATTGTATGCTAATAAAGGGAAGTTATATCAAGCTCTATTATATTATAGTAGAGCTGGGACACTGCCTGGTTCATTATAGATATGCTATTAGCATATTAGACTCATTGAAATGAACAGAATGAGAATGAGATTGAAAATTTGTCATTGCAGTCATTTATTATTAACTATGTATTCAAACTTTTTTTTTTTTTTTTTTACAAATGATTGCCTTTGCATTAAACTGGCAAGATTAACCCTTTGAGTGATGGAGGGGTACGGAACGCATTGCAAAGCAATGCGTTGAATACCCCTCCGTCACTTAAAGGGTTAATCATTCACCTAACTACTACTTACGTATATGGGTCATAATGGTAAATTCATGGTTCAAATGTATTGTTTTGTTGGTAATCATTTACTGATATTGTTAAATCATAGTCATTATTGTTATGCTAATCATCCAAATGTGTACTGGAATTTACAGGGTTAAAGAAATTACCTCATATCATTTAGCCTTTAATTAGAACATGGAATCCTCAAGGGAGGAGCTCATTCTTCAATGTCTGCTTCATTCTGATGCAGCTATCCCACTACTATATTGTAATGTTTACTGTACTGTCCAGATCTCTTATCTCCATGTTATATTGCTATGTGCATGATAAAGTCTGAGTGAATGGCCCCCTACTATACTGTAATGTTATTTCTAGAGACTGCTGCGCTTATTCTGTCATCAATATTTATTCTTGAAAAGCAATGCATTGAAGAGTGGATGCCTCTCTAGTATTCAAGAGATTCAACAAATCCATCCACTTACAGGTACAATCCAGCTTTAAAAGGATAGTAATACTTCGTTTTATCTTTATTTTATTTTGTAGGCATTAAAAAAACATGAAGAACGATATAAGTCTTATCTCTCAAACCTTTATGGTTTGAGAGATATTCACAAGCAAAGTTTCCCCTCCTGCCCCTTTTACCAAATGTAAGCCATCTCTTCTCAGATGTGGAATGCAGTACATAGACCAGACAGATAACAGAAGGGGACAATCTTCTTCCTAAGAGAACAATGAAAGCCCTGCCCCCCTTGACAAGTTTTTCAGGTTTTTCTATTATCTTCATTGAAGATTGTCCGTCTCTGCAGTCTACCTGGGCACCTCCCTTCTGATCTGGCTGAGAAGTGTTACATCACTAAAAGGGTCGGGAGGGAGATACTTTGTCATTGAATTACTCTTGAACTACAACTCTGATGGAACTGAAATAACACTCTCCAAAGTCCAAATACCATCATGATTAATTAGAGCTGCTTTTATTTTGAAACATTACTATCCCTTTAATATCTTAGAATTTAATAGTAAATACATTATTTAACCCTTTGCATACTATAGAAGTCTCCAATGCATTAAAAATGCATTGAAGTTAAGGAAGGCTTTGGGTTTACTTTGGCTTCTTTTTCCCTGTATGTAACAATGATTTGGAGACTTTCCAAGCATTGAGGGTGTTAAAATCCTCATTTAAATCAAAGGTAATGTTTATTTGTCCCCAGCTGTGCAGCTGCGTTTCTCCAGAATTGATCAATTTCTTTTGTTCTGACTGACAGATCTCTATAGGATTTGTCAGTCAGACTGTTGAAGCCTATTGTCTAATGCGAGGAGCTAGAAATTAAAGACAGATTTTAATAGAGAACAGATACTATACAACAAATATAAACAGATAAAATGGGCATCTGTATGAAGGACATGTTACTAGGTAAGTCTATGTTATCAACCCCTTGTAATCTGAAGTATGAAATACATTGGGAATAAAGCATATAAATACACAATGGGGGACAATAAATGTAATAAACATACAGTAAACATACTAAATGCATGTATATAAACATTCAGTTTTATGCCCGATTTATTAGTTAACTAGTGTAAAAGCCTGTGTACACAGGCCAAGGTCCGGGTAATGTCAACCCTTTGCGTACCCCTTTGGCACTCAAAGTGTTAAGAGGCCGCTACCTCACTGCTCCACGCAATGCAATCTTGTGTCACCTCACTCACGCGATGCAATCATGCACAGTAGAGTCTGCCCGAACATGGGCATTCTCTACTGCTCATGACTGCATCATGACAAACATCCTAGTGAATTATTATATAGGATGCTTTACAATGCGTGGCACTCCCCTCTGGCTCTCAAAGGCTTAACTCACACCTGAAGAAGGGACCTAAATGTCCTGAAAGCTTGCACTTTTTATGTCCTCAACCATTAAAAGATATCCCCTTTTCATCACTCTTTTGAGTTATTTGTTACTAAGTTTGGATCCCATTTATTAACCCCTTTAATGCTAGAGAGGAGCAATGCACTGGAAGCCTTTACGATGTTAAACAAATTAAGTGTAGCTTATAGGTAAAGTTCACTTCTAACCTTTTCCAGAGTAGAGAGGCTGAGAGAAGAGCTAACAGCCAACAATTAAAACAACCTGCTTAGTACCAGACAGGTATCCAAATCATTACAATGAAATGCATTCACTACTTCTCTGGAACTCAATTAAAGGGGCAGTAATGTTTCATAATAAAAGCATTTCTAATTAATCATCATAGTATTTGGACCTTGGAGAGTGTTATATCAATTCTGTCAGAGTTGTAGTTCAAGAGTAATTGAATGATAAAGTATCCCCCTCCCACCCCTTTTACTGATATAACACTGCTAAGCTAAGAGCAGCAGGGAGGTGCCCAGGCAGACTGCAGAGAGGGACCATCTTCAATTAAGATAAGGGCAAAAGCTGAAAAACCCGTCAAGGGGGGGCAGGGTTTTCATTGTTCTCATAGTAAGAATATTGACCCTTGATGTGAGCTGTCTGGTCTATGGACTGGATTCCACATCTGAGTAGTGGGGGTATACACTAGGTAAAAGGGGTAGGAGGGGGGGAACTTTATCATTCAATTAATTGGAGCTGCTGTTTTTGTGAAACATTACTATCCCTTTAACCAATTTAACTTTCTGGGTGCCAGAGAGGTATCCAACACATTGCAGTGCTTTAAATACCTCCCTGACGCTCAAAGTATTAAAGAAGTAGTACTTTTTTTAAAGAAATTGTATTTTATAGAGCTTTCCCTTCTGAGTAAAACAATGGCACACCCACTGCAGAGAGCTTTTTCATTAAAAATCTGTTTTAAACTGCAATTTTCATTTGTGGTCTGCAGGTGGTGCCATTGCAATCACTTAAAATGGAAAGCACTAGTAGTCACTGACAAGTTCTCCCACAGAGTGCATTATAAAAAATTACCTTTTAGAAAGGAGTTGGCACTAGGGTGACCACGTGTCCCGGAACGTCCGGGACTGTCCCTTAATTGGGATCTATGTCCCGCGTCCCGGATCATCCCCCACCGGGACAATAAAGAGTCCCGAAATGAAGGTAGCCGCCCGCCCGCATCATCACGCGCCCCTGCGGGCCGTGATGACATACATACAGAGAGGAGGAAGAGGGCAGAGGCACTGGAAGAGAAGCGCTTGCTGCTGGACTCTGGCAGCAAGCGCTTCTCTTCCGGTGCCTCTGCCCTCTTCCGCTTCTCTGCGCTGTAGTCCAACAACAATTGCAGAGCCATAGGTTGGCTAGCAGCCATATAACGCACTATAACCTGACAGACAACAGAGTGCTCCGCCTATTCGGCTTGGGGCGGCGCTGGGTGATGACATCACAGAGTGGGTATGTTTACTGCTACGTGTTTGGGAAGTGTACAGGAATCGGTTTGCGGCTGCCTGACGGCCCCGGGGAGCAGGCTCCGAACCGGGGTGAAGGATGAGCTGGTTCAATGCCGCACACCTCTCTACTTTCGCCAAGCAGGCTCTGTCCCAGGCCCAGAAATCCATCGACAGGGTACTGGACATCAAGGAGGATGAGACTGCCTGGGCTGACTCCATAATCAGCCAGTATGAGGAGGGTGAGTAGGGTGACCACATGTCCCGGAATAGCAGAACGGAAATGTGGTCACCCTAGTTGGCACTGATGCTTTAAAATATTTACATTTTAGCTGTAATCATTTTCAGCGAACAATCTCCCAGCAGTGGAAGCAATAGGTTGCATATAATAGTTAGCATAAACTCTAATTTTGTGCATGCCTGCCTTTAATTCTTTTACATAAGTATATCTGGCTCTTGATTAATGCTCTATCTGGCCCTTGAGAAAATGTTTGAACACCCCTGCTACAAGGACTATGCGAGAAGCTAAATAGGTGCAATTTTTGAGCATGCCAACTGTGCTATGGAGGGGGTGGGGCGAATATCTAAATTAATTTAAATGGTGTTTTTAACCATTCTAATTGGCCCTCTAAGGGTTAAATCTAGCACATTTCCTTACGAGAATTCCCATGGGTCAATTTTCACTTTAGGAGAGATGGTAACATATATTAGATAGGACTCACTTGAAGTGGGGTACCTTGGAGAGGTATGCGAGATTAAACACACTTTGGCCAAATTATGCAACAAAATCCTAATCTTTCTGAAACTATCACAATGGTATTATATATTCTCTACCCAAGATTCACAATTGGGCAATTTGTATTTGATTTAAATGATACTTTTAATTGCTTGAATGATAGAGAAGTTTAGGTCAGACTATATAGGCAATTGTATCCTAATTGTTCTTCACTAAAGCAGGTGCAATTTAAAGAAAATGAATAATAGTAGGCATGTCCAAATGATGTGATTTGCAGCAAACACGGGTGGAACTTAATTTGAGTGGGTGGGGTTGGAAGGAGGGGAGGCAGGGTTTATCCTTAAAATGGGTGGAGAACAGGTGTAGAGTGGTGAAGTGGGAGGAGTTAAAACTGACATCACTGAGCCCTGTGAATCTGCTCTGTCGCAAAAGACCTGGTAATTAAGTATCTGGGTCAGGGTTCCCAGCAATAATAATAACAACATGTTGTTGATGTACTAAGAAGAACTGGATCAAGGTTGAGGTAAACCAACTGTGCTTTAAGGGGAAAATGAAAATTACCATTCAAGTAAAGGGAGATTTTAACCCCAATGCTATAGAGATCTCCAACACGTAAAGGAAATAAGGTTGTGGACTCCTCAGGAAGCTTTTTTGCTGATACTGATGATCAGGGGTGGCCAACGAAAGGCCCTCCAGTGTTTGCCAGACTACAACTCCCATCATTCCTCAGCAGCCACTGGCTGCCCGGGAATGATGGGAGTTGTAGTCTGGCAGTGGCTGCTGAGCCTCAGGTTTCCCATCCCTGCTGTAGATGCCTTCAAAAGAGCACATATACCTTTCTAGCTCAGAACACTATTGAGAATTAGGATAGCTGGTTCTAATGCAGATAGGAAGTTGATCCAAGGAAACATCCGACTGCCTTTTGGAGTCAGGAACAAATGGTTTTACCCATATAGGACATAACTGGAAGTGTCTTCAATTGGGTTTTTCTTTTGCCTATCTCTGTATCAACAAGGGTGATATGGCGTGACCTGAACTTAACCTTATGAGTGTCAGAGGAGTATCCAATTCATTTTTTTGCAATGCTTTGGATAACCCTCTGGTACTCAAAGGGTTGATGGGAGTGTATATATATATATATATATATATATATATATATATATATATATATATCTCCCTCTGGCACTCAAAGGGTTAAGAGGCCGGTCCTGCTCTGTGTCCTGCCGCCGAAGCAGTTATGTACTGTAGAGACTGCCTGAAAGCACAGAATGCTCTCAGCACAGAACTCCCATCATTTTTACACCTCCCAGCATTCTGTGCATTCGGGCAATCTCTACTGCGCATGACGGCTTCTGACAAACATCCTAGCGAATTATTATATAGGATGTATGTGCATATATATATATATATATATATATATATTTGTCAGCTTCATTAATTATTTTATTTCGTTGCAATGTGTTTGAGACCTCTATAGCATTCAAGGGGTTAAGTTCCCCTTTAAATCAAAGGGAATTTGGAGCATTTTTATTTGTCTTCTATAATGTAATTGGTTTGCTCCAGAATAGTATTAGCTCCCTGCATTAGACCCTTAATTTGGAGGTGAAGGCCTGAAGCCATATAAATCCATTAAGCTGTATGACAAGTAAAAATTGCCTAAGAAACACACATGAGAAAGGTGAAGTGTCATTAATGCTTGGAATGTACAGTCTCCCAGAGCTCGGGCAGATTGCAAACAGCTGGGTAACTGTTTAGTTCAGATCCATTTATATGACTGAGGCTCATACTTTCATTAGAATGGATGAAACAGCTTAACAATATATTGAATTTTGACCTAGGCCCTTGATTCAAACTTCAATTGCTGAAAAATATTGGTCTTGGCTGGTATTAATGGCAATTACTATATCGACCTCAACAATGAATTTATATTGGATCTGGTAAAGTAGCAATCAGGGGCACTTTACTGTATTGATATTTTGGAAATTTTAATCAGGAACTTCTCCATGTTCCCAGGTACAATTATTTGAATCTAAAAATGAGATCAACAGAATAAAAGTAGCACAGATGTGTCTGGAAGTCTCCTCTCAGATTAGTTTTATGTTCAAGGGCTGTGTATTCAAAAGAAAACAGAGGAATTTTGGGGGAAGCCAAATGATCTATAGTGGAAAAATACAAATTAAAAGGATAGTAATGTTTCATAATAAAAGCAGCTCTAATTAATCATCATAGTATTTGGACTTTGAAGAGTGTTATTTCAATTCCGTCAGAGTTGTAGTTCAAGAGTAATTCAATGACAAAGTATCCCCCTCCCACCCCTTTTACTGATATAATACTGCTCATCCAGAGCAGAAGGGAGGTTAATCTTCAATTAAGATAAGGAAAAAGCTGAAAAACCTGTCAAGGGGGGCAGGGCTTTCATTGTTCTCATAGGAAGAAGATTGTCCCCTGCTGTTATCTGTCTGGTCTATGGACTGCATTCCACATCTGAGAAGAGATGGCTTACACTAGGTAAAAGGGGCGGGAGAGGAAACTTTGCTTGTGAATATATCTCAAACCATAATGCCTACAAAATAAAATAAAGATAAAACAAAGTGTTACTATCCCTTTAACAACATTTCCATTCATTTGAATGGAACAACAGAGAGGTCTCCAATGCATTTTGATTTGTTCTCTAGCATTCAATAGATTAAAGTCCATATTTAAAGGTTTTTCATGATTACTCTCCATTAATTTATTTCACCCCTGAAAGTGGAGACTGAGAAGTTGTAGTAGCCTCAGCAGATGAAGGAAGGTGATTTTCTGGACAGCAGCTTTATCTGACCGAGTCAGAGAACAAAGCTCTGCTGAGATTTGACTCCTTAAGTAATATTCAAAAATCTCTAAAATTGTAAAACCTATGGAAAAACAAAAATCACAAAATATAGACAGTTATAAAAACACACACATATTATATATATATATATATATATATTTACCTCCTGCTTTGCAATCCCTTCTGGTATTCAAATGGTTCATGAGACTAAAACATATGTAGGTAACAGGTCCAATTTAAATAATTGGGGATTTGGGGAATTTCTAGCTGTTCTCTATAGTGCACTACCTTTCCTGCAGAATGACTCCACTACTCATTTGAATACAAGACTTGTCTGTTGAACTATGGGACATATTCAGCAAGTCAAAGAGGAGTAATTCTTGAGCAGATCAACTACACAATAGGGGGCAAATAAAAATTCCCTAGAAAGGCGTATGTTCAGATGGTTTGCTCCAGCGCTGCTCCTCTTTAGCTTCCTGAATAAGGCCCTATGGCCCATATTAATAAAGTCAAACCGGAGTTATTCTGGAGTAAACCAACTGCTCCACAGGGGACAAATAAAAATTCCTGTTAAATTGAGCTTGAATGCTAGCGATGTCGCCAATGCATTGCAAACCTCTCGGGCATTCGAAGGGTTAAAATAAAAATATCTGTTCGAATACATTGCAATTTTGGAATTTTTATTTGTCCCCTATGGTGCAGTTGGGTTACTCCAGAATAACTCCATTTTTTTTAAATATGGCCTACATGTGTTCCTATAGGCAAATTAAGAATTTAATGTACAATTCCCTTAATGGTTAAATGTCAGTAAGCGGGACTAAGACAGGACCACATACCTTAATTAGCTTACTTTAGTAATCTAAATAACGTAAAACTAGTCTTCTAAATAGCAAACGGTTAATACAATAGATGTGATTGTGAAAGCTCTTTCAAAATCGCTAGGTGTTTTTAGGGTCCCTTTAAAAGACATTGCTGTTTTCCTCAGAAGGAAAATAATTAAAATAATTGTATAGATATAGCCACACATTACAGGTACAATATACATAGTGCAAGACAAACTACAAGCCTTGGATAAGCATGTCATTTGCAAACATTTCTCTGTTACTGAGGAATTAATACAACCATGTGAATCATACATTGAGATTGGAATCCATGCCCCAAAGAGCTTACAATATAATTACTTATAATGACCATTTACAGATACAAGAGGCTGGTGATAACAGGGGTTGAACTAGACCCAACACTAATCCCTGGTGCAGAATCTTCGGCTGGGCACCCTCACTTACACATGGCCTAGAGAACGTCTGAATAACAATCACTGACACAGACATTTTCAGATACATTAGACACCTCTCAGGTTTTCAAGGGATTAATAATGAAAAGGCAAGGAACTCACTGATGCTAAAAAATCCCTGGTTAAATGGGAACCATAGCTATAAAATTAGCATCTCTTAACCCTTTCAATTCCAGAGAAAAGCGTTAGACACCCCTCTGACAGTCAAAGATTTTTGTTTTTAACAGAAGGATTTAATTATATAGGAGATATATTGGTCTAGTGCTAATCCCTGATCAAGTCAATGACAATGCTAATTATATATTACATAACTATTGTCAAGCTGTTCCATAGCCTACTATTTCATATGTCCTAGCTAAGTAGGTAAAAAAATATGTTTTTGTTAAAAAATAACAGGTGGACCATACCCTGGCCTCAGAAGGGCTACATTTTGCCAATGGGACCACTCTGGACACTAAAGCTTTAGAATTATGTGAATATAGAGGGGGATCCTGCTACAGATTACAACAAAGTATAAATATAAAAAAACCCAAAAAGTATACATTATAAAAAACCCCCAAAAACTTTGGTCATGTGCAGTAGAGACTCGCCGAACGCACTCATCCTTAGCAGGGAGCTCCAGACGGCTCACAGCAAAGCTCCCTGTGTGCAAAACCACACATGCACAGTAGAGACTCTATACCGCGCATGTCCGGTTACGGCTCACAGTGAGCGACGCATTCTACCACTTTATGTTATAGGATAGTAGTAGTATATACTAACTTATGTTACTTGCAGACTATTTTTTTCTTTATCTCTGCATTCTTACCTTATAACAACTATTTTAGGCCAGAGAGGTATGCAACGCATTGCTCTGCAATGTGTTGCGTGCCCCTCTGGCACTCAAAGGGTTAAGTGGGAGCTCCCTTGTTTTATTAGAATTCCTTAAAAACACTTTCAAAGGAAAAAGTAACCTACGTAATATCTACAGAATACAAATAACTTAGAAATTGTTTGAAGAAGGAATATAAAATGGTGTATAGTGCTATAAAAAGCCTATCATAAAAATAAATAAATAAATGTAACCCTTTGAGTGCTGTCCAAAGCATTACTTTGCAATGCATTGGGCACCTCTCTGGTAGTCAGAGGGTTAATATTTGCATGTTAGAAATAAGAAAAGGGAAAAGTACAAGTACTAAACCACAGGGTCATGCTCTGATGTTGGCAAATGACAAGCTGAAAGGAAAATGATCATTTCCTTACACTCCATTGCATTTCTAGAAATGATTACCTCTAATTTTTTTGTAGACAATTTATTTAATGATCCACAAAGAGCATAATACCATGGCATGTTATGCCATTTCCAAGGATTATTGCAAAACCTTTTTCATTTGTTCAAAATGTTCATTTATTTATAGGGGAATTATATAAATTAATAAGTGTCATTTAAAGAGACAAATACTTTTTTTTATTTCAGATTGCATATATTTTTTTCATTCTTGCCTATGTTTTACATGTTTATACCAGTGACACTTATCTTTCTAAATTTCTGTTTCCAGCTTTCTGTTTTGTACTGTGAAAGCAGCAATAGTGGGTACACTGCAAAAATGTCTCAGGCAGCACTGAGTGCTCAGAGTGCTGTAGTGGCAGGATTTTCTATATTGTTTCACTGTCTTCTTTACATTGCATTCATACTCTTGCACTTTTTCTATGTTCATAGTCCTACACTGAAAGCTCTAATGGGGTTTTTAACCCCATGTATACTATAAGAAATCAAGCATGACCAGTTAGTGGTCCTTAATGACAGGTTTGAGAACAATGGC